>CAKJVB030000057.1:0-83865 GCA_918026665.1 Diabrotica balteata | reverse complement strand
TTTATATTTGAGTTTTCTTTCCTTAGACTATATTAAATTATATATAGTTCTACACTACCTTTAATGGTTATTAAATTCAGTGTTTAGTACCAGAAAAGTATTAAATTCAGTGAATTAAGCTGCCTTCGTCAAGATCTACTGTAAGTAATTTTATCTACAATTATCTGGGCGAGTAATATGGTATGGTACCATATCACCCGCCATTATCTGGACGTATCATCCGTATCTTCACCTATAGATTGCCGATTTTTGAATGTAATTTAAAGAACCATTCAAGAAATTACTATAAATAATACCTATGAACATAAAAGTCTCAGTTTTTTATTAAATAATAGTGCGAGATAGTTAATTGACTTAACCAAGTGCGGTTTGGTTTACGTTTTCATTTCTGTAACCTTTTTGTATTTTTTGTAAATTTAGAGTTAAGTAATTTTTGATATCTTTTGTATTTCCTATAATTTTTGTTCATTATCTTTCCTATAATATCTCGAGATACGCCAAACTATATTTGTATATGATTGCCTTATAATATCTTGGTAAAGGTATTTTTTTATTATATTATTGCTTAATTTTATACATATAACACCATTTCATAGTTGTATATTTTTATTACTTGTGTTGCATTTAGCAGCATCATCATTTTGTGTTTAATATATTGTTGTTGTTTTATGCATGTATTTTATTTGTCGGCTCCTAACAAGTTCCCTGATAAAATAATAGCTCTGAACAATTACTATCTTTAAATATTACTATGCTTTTGAACTGTAGAAAGATCAGGCTGATTAAGTTTCGTAGGTAAGTAAGTGTAATACTTAATATATTTATTATTTGTTTAAATATTGCGTTGACCAGATTTATTTGATAATTTACTGTTGGTATCTTTCCTTGGGTTTGATCTCTGAACCTAAATATCTTTTCTTATCTCTTTTCTTTCCTAAGGTTTTCTTAATTTTCTCCTTAACCCCAAAAAATTGAGTGGCGCCCTGTTTCTATCTTCTCTTATCTTTGGTAATTTTACCCATCTATCTTTTTGTTTATTTCTGTATCTTTTCTAATATCTCTTATCCTATCTTTACCTATTTCTTTCGTTGGACCCAATCCCGGTTCCTAAAGCTAGTTTCGAACCCACGACTCGCTCTCCACCAACCATCTGGCTGCCGTCCGCAGTGTCTCCATTGGTTATCTTTCTAGCACCACCCCAAAAAAGATTTCCGAGGTTACAAAACGATTAGGCAAAAGCAGTATAATTTGCAAACCTTAAGAAGGATTTTTTAAAGAAGTATTTTCCAGGAATTATGGTGATTTAGATTGGCTGGGCAAAGACATAATTAAGAAAGCATTTTCAAAAACAGCTTGCATTCTAGCTTGGGTATCTATTGTTGTTTCTAAGGATCCATTGTCTTGCAACACTGATTGTGTTGTGGATTGCTTCGTTTTGTCAGCGGGTACATTAAGAGCCCCTGATGGTAAGAAAGTATTCAAAACTGTTACAGAAATATTGGCGTCATTTTGATCTGGATTGAGCTGTCATTTGGTTACTGCTGCAGCTGCAAAATCTGCGTCGTTGAACACAAAATGGTCGGGAGACCATAATCCTGTTCTTCTAAAACTATTTCAGAGCCGTTTCAATAGTAGCTGCTCTGGAAAAGGATTTGCCTACAAGTTCGCTGATATTATCAAAAGTTAAACTTTTTACCTGGCCTGTCATTTAATTTTGTTGTAGTTGTTCAAAAGAATCAAGTATTTAGGGATTTAAAAAATCTTGCATCTAAAGGTTGCATCTTCCCCGTGTAGTGTGAAGAGAATGAAATCAGAATAACACCGTGCTCTCGAGATAACAGTTTTTAAGCTTTGAGTGTGACTATTGTGTCTATCTAATACAATTAACACCTTGACTATCCCATAGTGTGCTCGCTTTTTGGTATTTGTTTGTTCTTTTATTTTTTTATGTATATTAAAGCTGTCATACTCTTCTATTTCTATGCATTGATCTGTTAACCATTTTTCTTGGCCTTTTTTATCTCTACTTTAATTCTACTTTGTAGTTCTCATATTATGGCTCATTTCTCCCTTTGGCTTTTCTCCTCTCCTCCATTAATGCTAGATTTTTGAAGTCATCCACTTCTGTTTTTTATTTGTCTTTTCAGGCTTTAAATTTTCTTCTGCAGCCTTCTGAATATTGCTCCACTTTTTATTAACATCTTCGGGTGTTGAATTTCTTCTCCTACTTCTGTTAGATTTGAGTTGACTTATTGGATCACTTTTTGATGTATTTCCCTTTTTTTTAATTTTCTATAATCAAACTTTGGTTTGTTTTTAGGTATTACAATATTTTTAAGTTTCACGTGTATTCTAGCTATCAGCGGGTTATGGTCTGGGTTGACATTTGTACGGGGGTATGCTTTTAATTGCTTTAATTGAGTTTTTGTATTTATTTTTGACTAATATATAGTCTATCCCCTCTTTCGTTTCTGTCGCTTAGTCCAAATTCCCCAAAACACTCGTCAACTTTTCCTCTACCGATTTTAAAGTCCCCCATTACTATCGTAATGTCTTGTTTTTAATAGATCTTAAACTTGTGTCCTACAACTCCATGTAAAAATGTTCTATCTCCTCTCCATCCTTATTCGCAGTTAGTGCGTATATTTAAATTAAATTAACTTGTGGTATGTTTGTCTTGCTGTACAAACGAAAAAACTGGAATATCTGGCCCACATAATGAGAGGAGAAAAATACTCTCTGCTTAGACTCATAATCCAAGGAAAAATATCGGGAAAGAGAAATGTGGGATGTAGGAGGATTTCGTGGTTGCGAAATTTAAGGGAGTGGTTTGGGTGCAGTTCAATACAGTTGTTCAGAGCTGCAGCCAACAAACTAAAGATTGCTGTGATGGTAGCCAACCTCCGATAGGAGACGGTACTGCAAGAAGAAGATGTTTGTCTTCACCTGAACCATTATCACTCTCTCTGAGTACAGCACGGTCAAAATACACAGTCTCCCACTATTTATTAATATTAAGACAGACCTGGAGCACCTTAACTATAGTGTATTTTTATGTATGAGAGAGTAATAAAACAATAAATTATGTATGCAAATCCCTAAACTGTTGATACGGGTGACTCAATGAAAAACAGATATTTGTCAACAAGTTTACAGAAGTATATAGGAAAACAATTTTAAATTGAGTATGACCACCAGGTATAAAGGTTGGAGCAGAATAGAATACAATAGTTGTGAAGGTTACTAATCCCTAAATAAGGTTGCCAGTGTCGGAGTGATGGAGGTTAACAGGTACTAATGAATTTGCAAGAAATGTAAGATGTTTATTTTATTGGTTAGGTTATATATAACCAATAAAAGTTTAATAAGTACCTACCTATTTGCAAAATAAAGTTTAATTCTTTAGATAAAATAAAACGTTTTATTTTATCTGAAATGAGTGCATTCCACGAAGTAAGGGTTTCAACAATCAAACATTTAATTCTTTAATTCCAGGAATCTATGACAGTAATTGACTAGATAATTACCTTCTAAACTTATTCCACAGAAAATGTGATAGTGGGTTTTTCCATTTTGTAGTAAGGTCCAAGTGGCGTATTCAAAATTCTTAACAGTTCACTAAAAGTAGGTGCTTCAGTTTCAAGGTGCAGTTTATTGTGTATACTAGTGTTATGGAAAATTTGGAAGTGCCGTGTAAACGCCGAAAAATTGGTCCTTTAAAAGTTAATGAAAAAACATTAATATTTAATTGTTTTAAATCATTTACAGACAAACGTTTATGTGAAAGTGTTGATGAGACCGTTGAGTTAGTTAGCAGTACACTTGGTGTTGGGAAATCTACGATTTACAGAGTTATTAAAGAAGAGAAATGTGGTAGTTTTCAAATGCCACGTAATGCTCCACGGAAACCAAAATTTCAAATAGAATATCATTTTAAAGAAGGACTTCGACGGAAAGTGCATGAATTCTTCTTTAGACAAGAATTTCCAACATTGGATAAAGTTCGTGTCTCAGTTCGAGATGATAAGGATTACCCAGAAATGAGTCGAAGTACGTTATGGAAACTTTTAAAAGAAATAGGCTTCCGCTGGAAAAAGAATCCCAGAAAGTCTATTTCATTAGAAAGAAGCGATATTGTCATATGGAGAAGACATTTTCTAAGAACCATAAAGGAAATGAGAAACCAAAAAAGAAAAATATTTTATCTTGATGAAACATGGATCAACGAGGGTCATACACCAAATAAATTTTGGCAGGATGAAACTGTTACAAGTCAAAGGCACGCTTTTGTAAATAACTTATCTACTGGTTTAAACCCACCATCAGGAAAGGGACGCAGGCTGATAATAGTACACATTGGCAATTCAGACGGTTTTGTTGAAGGTGGTTTATTAACTTTTGAATCAACTCGTACCGGTGACTACCATGAAGACATGAACACTGATGTCTTTCAAGAATGGTTCGAACAAATGATAGATCTTCTTCCTAAGAACTGTGTAATAGTAATGGATAATGCAAGTTATCACTCCAGACTTATAGAAGGACTGCCCACAACCAAGTGGTTAAAAAAAGACTTGCAGAATTGGCTGAGTTCAAAAAATATTACGTACCATCCCGGATCTATAAGAAAGGAACTTTATTCGTTGTGTGCCCTTCATAAAGAAAAATTTAAAAAATACGAAATTGATGAAATTGCCAAAAATCGTGGAATGACAGTACTTAGATCCCCACCATATCATTGTGAATTAAACCCGATTGAACTGGTATGGGCACAGATAAAGAGTGAAGTTTCAAGAAAAAATACCACTTTTAAAATTCATGATGTTAAACAGTTGTTTTTGGAGGCCGTAAATAATGTAAAACCTGAAAACTGGGAAAAGGCAGTAAATCACACTATTAAAGAAGAGGAAAAAATGTGGAAGCTGGACAATATTACTGATAAAATGATCGAGCCAGTTATTATAAATCTTGGTTCTGAAAGTTCATCTTCTGAATCTGATTTGGATTTGTAACAAGTAGCTGTAAGTTTTATATTAATATTTTTATTCATCTATTTAACATACCTTAGACGGTTTTAAAAACTCTTTTTCTCTTTTGTAATTTTTAAAAATTAAAAAAAATGTGAATTTTTTAAAACCCTTTTTAATGTAGGCCAGTCAGTTCTAATATAGTGTGTGATAAAAGAGGTCACTTTTGTTTACATACACATAACACTTTATAACACTGAAATAATTCATTTATTTGTTACAATTATTCAAAATAATTTTTTAATTAATCTTGAGCACGCCCATGGAGTGGTCGAAGGTACCAGTTAAAATTATGCTAATTACTCTCTCGTTCATAAAAATAAACTATAATAAGGAAGAAGTGCTCAGTAAGTATGTGAAGCTTGGAAGATATGTATATAACGAAGTACAAACTAGTGTTACGACGGGAGTAGAAGATACAGAATCATTTTAAAAAATAGTAATTTTAGGGGTGGCTCAAATGACGAAGCCTGTTATAAGACCAGCGATGATATACGATAGTGAGTGTTGGACCAGGTAAAAAGAAAACAGAACAACGAATACATTTTTTAGAAATAAAAATGCTTGGATGGAAAACCAATAATAAATGAAAAATTATTATTATATTAAGAATAATTTTACTAGGTTTTGCAGCAATTAATGTCAAGATGAGAGAACAATTAAAATTGTTACGGCAAATACAACGCCGAAATAATAATCAGCCAATACGAAAAATCTCATTATAAGTCCATGAAAGACTTAAGAGAAAAAAAATAAAGAAAGTGTGGTTTGAAACCATTCGACAAAGCCGGTTGGCGAAAGACTCAGGATAGAAATATTTGGTAAGATATAATTAAGCAAACAGCCTATTCGTATGGATAAATAGGGATAAAATAAACAATGTAAGCAAGGATAACCCCGTAAAATTCTATTCGATATATTTTATAGGTGCATTTTCTTTGAGATCCAAGTAAATAATTTTTGTTGTTTTGGCGAAGGAGCCGTGATCAATCCCTTTCTCGTTTTTAAAATTTACCTGCAAAAAATTATTGCACGCAAGGAAAATATTACCAGCCCGTTGTTTTCTTTTTCTGTGTAAAAATACTTTCAGACATTCAGTACAAATTGATTGCAAATTTATCACATATCCCAAAAGTAAGAACGTACAAAAATCTGTTGTTTCGAAGTTAGATAGTTTCGAAAACTTTGAAACTATTTGGTCTTATAATACTTCCATAAATAAATGTTTTCGTTCGGTACCGAACTGTACTTTTATTATTCCATCGTAAATCCATTTTTTGATCAATCCAAATTTTTAATTAAAACTTAAAATCATGAATGTGTTGCTTGTGTGAGTCCATTTCAAATAGGTAAAGAAATAATAAATAAGACTTACTCACAATCAATATGAGTAAGTCTTATTTATTATTTCTTTACCTATTTAAAACTTAAAAATTAATACTTATTATAGCGTACCACAAATGTCCAAGATTCCCACAAAATGGACGCAGGCGATAATAATTCCATTACTTAAACGAACGAAAAAATAAATCACGAACTGATCCTAATTTATATAAGCCAATTTCTCTTACCAATACAATGTGCAAAATCATGGTGAAAAAAATTTCTAAGATGGTTTTTGGAAAATAATAAATTAATAATCAATGAATGATACGTTATTAGTTTAACACTATTCTTAGTAGCGATAAACAAAATCTTAGAAAACTTTCCAAAACTTGTTAAGACAAGATTATACGCTGATGATTGGGTTATATATTCAAGAGGAAAAATATCATTTCTATACAAAAAAACTTACAATGTGCAATAAACTACCTTGAAAACTGGTCAAAAGCTGTGGGATTCTACAACCAAAACCAAATATATTTTATTTTCAAAAAAAAACGGCACTCTACAAATTCCGATCTTCAGTTACATGGAAACAACTTCTTAAGTTAGGTGGAACACTTAAAATTTTTAGGAATGATCTTTCAGTTGTTTACTCATCTGCAAAGAAGACTCTTCATGCTCAACTAGAAGTTATACAAAATACAGCACTAAGAATAGCTACAGGAGCATTTTGTACTAGCCCCATTAAAAGTCTACAATTTTTAACCGTGGAACTACCTTTAAATTTTAGATGAATTTACTTATCATTAATATACGCATCATCCATATGTGCGATAAAATCGCATCCCACTTTCCATCATACTATCGTTGGACGTTTTAAAGAAACTTCTATAATTAAAGAAAAAAGGACGAACCCTCCCTTTTACGCGTGAACGAGAGAATCAGAAGATCTCTCTCTCTCCATAATATTCAATTTCCAAAAATGTTTGATCAGACAAATACAGTCACACCTCCCTCCTGGACCTTTCCTCCTGCAATATGTGATCTAACTCTTTCTAAATACAATAAGCTTGAACATGCAACGATTTTTCAATCATTTTACAATATACTTGCTTCTTTCTCAGATAATTGTCATATCTATACATATTTATCCAAAACTATTGATGGTATGGGATCAGTAGTTATAACTCCGAACATTGTATTACAGTTTAAATTATCTTCCAGTTGCAGTATTTACTCTGGAGAACTATACTCAATTCTGCAAGCCCCTCATTTATATACATACGTAACCAAAAAATTCCAAATTGTGTCATAATTACCTACTCTATGAGTGAATTACATACGATAAAACAGTTATATGCTAGTAATCCCATAAGTATGGGTAATTACATTTGCTAAACAACGCGAGACATCAAGTACGCTTTATATGGGTTCCATCACACATTGGACTTGCAGAAAACGAACAAGCAGATTTTAATTCCACTGAAGCAATACACAGTTCCTCTTCAGTGTTAGTGAACTTAGTGTCTGTTTCCGACTACAAATCGTCCTTTAAAGAAAAAGTGACAAATGAATGGAGAACGAATGAGATCTTTCACAATCTTCTTCTTCTTTGGGTGCCGTGTCCGTATTCAGACGTTGGCCGTCATCATGTTTACAACTTCCTGAAACCTTTCTCTGTCGGCTGCTGCGCGAAATAATTCTTCTACTGTGAAACCACACCATTGTCTAATATTACGCAGCCATGAAAGTTTCTTTCGACCAATCCATCTCTTTCCTTCCACTTTTCCTTGTATTATAAGGCGAAGTAAATGGTATTTAGGTCCTCTAATTATATGGCCGAAGTATTCTGTTTTTCTCCTCTTTATGGTGCTTATGAGCAGACGTTCTGGATTGATCATTTGAAGAACATCTTCATTGGAAGTGTGCGAAACCCACGATATCTTTAGGATTCGTCTATAGCACCACATTTCGAATGCTTCTAACTTGTTTAGCATTGTGGTTTTTAACGTCCATGTCTCACAACCATGCAATAGGATCGACCACACATAACATTTCAGGACCTTCTTACGAATATTCATTGACAGGTTTCTGTTGCTAAAACTGGTTTCCAGGTCATAAAAGCCTTACGTGATATTTCGATCCTGGATATTATCTCTTCATCAGTGTCAAAATTTACATTTAACTAGCTGCCAAGGTATTTGAAATGATTTACCATTTCTATCTCTTCTCCATTAAGAGAAAGCAGACCTTGATCTATATGGATCTTTCCAACTGCCATCCACTTTGTCTTTAAAATGTTGATTTTTAGGTCTCTCCGATAACTTGCTTCACTGACTAGATTTAGTAATGTTTGAAGATCTTGTAAACTTTCTGCAAGAATGGCTGTATCGTCAGCGTATCTAATATTGTTGATTACTTCTCCACCTAGTCTTACTCCCTCTTGTCTGTCATCCAAAGCCTCCCTAAAGATTTCTTCAGAGCACAGATTAAAAAGAGTGGGTGACAAAACACAACCCTGCCATATTCCACGTTTGATGGGTATTTTTTCAGTGGGACTGTCTCCAATTTGGATAGAGGCTACTTGATTGTAATATAAGTATTTCAGCAATCTTATATCATAGTGGTCATGTCCTGCTGCCCGTAGGCAGTGGAAAAGTGTATTGTGTTAGACTCTGTCGAACGCCTTCTCGAAGTCGATGAAATAAACATAAACATTCTTTCGGAATTCACAATAGTAATTTTTGTAATAGGACGCGCATGCAGAATAGTGGCTCTCTAGTTCCTAGACCGTTTCTAAATCCAAATTGCTTATCACCCATCTTACTTTCGCATAGAAGGAATACTCGGTTTTGTATAATTCGTAAGAGTATCTTCAGTGTGTGACTCATCAAACTGAATAGGTGGGCCTGCTTTTCTTTGGTAATGTTATAAACAGTGACTCTAACCAATCATCTGGTATTTTTCCTTCGTTGTAAATTTTGTTGAAGAAAGTGGTTAAGCAGGCAATGCTTTCCTCATCCAAAAGTTTAAGTAGTTCGGCAGGGATTTGATCTGGTCCAGGTGCTTTATTGTTTTTGGCTTGCTGTATTGCATTTTCGACTTCCGAATTCAGTATATTGAATTCATTGAATCACAATCTACACATCGTAAAGCCTTCAACCGAATCTTGGTACGAGATAAATTTAAATATCGAGATAAAACACATTAAGATAGAACATCTGAGATAGGTAGGCCATGTAATGCGGATGGAGCAAACCGACCCCAAAGAAGAAGAGGAAGACCCAGAACAAGATTCCTAGATAACATAGACCAAGATATGAGAAATATGGAAATACGTGCTTGGCGGAGGAAAGCGATGTTCCACTCCTATCGGAGATTGGAAATCATTCTGGCAATTATAATTTTGTTGGTTACGGGCCTGAATAGTTCAATTGAACTGCATCCAAACCATTCACGGAGACTGCGTAGCCACGAGATTTTACGTCTTTCTAGGCTTCTTCTACCTTTGATTTTACCCTGCATTATATTTCTTAATGTGCTAAATATATTAGTGAAAGACAAAAACACTCACTACCTAACCACATAAACAGCAGTCCTAGCAGCACATTGTAAATTTACAAATATGTTTGATTACCTGAAAGATATTAATGTTTTAAACAAACTGTAAATTACTTGTAAATTATGTAAATTGCCAGAATTACTAATTCCACCGTTGCCGATTGAGTACAGATGTACTGTTGTCGAGGTTTTACTTTTAACCCAAATTCGTATTGAAAATCGTATTGAAATATTGTGTTTTTTAGAAAATTTAATTAAGTTGATTGTCCAGTATGTTAAAAATAGTATGATTCTAGTAGTAACGGTGCTTTGCCAGAACATTTCTAACAAAACACTGCAATTTTATAATTTCTTAACATTGGGTGCACAGTTTGACAAATCCTAGTATAAATACCCAATATTCTAAACCATCACATCTACGTATGTAATATCTTTTAACATCTTTCTTAAGTACACTCATTACGGCCAACGTAACCATTAAACCGAAAACAGTCATAAAAACGTCTAGAAATGAGGATGTTGGCTTAAGTTAATTTCCTCGTATTTCCATTTTGGACGATCCTTCTAAAAATTTGCATAAGCCGAGATAATATTGCCTTTACTCCATATAATGGCCCCATAAAAATATTTCGAGGTAAACTATTAAAATAAGCAATAAAGTTCGTATTGTTGTTGTTTGAGAAGTAAACAAGAACAGTTTCGGACAAACCTATAAAGATAATATATTTACAAATAACTTTGATTTGATAATAAAAATTATAAATTTTCATGTTTAATAACCGTGGAGTAATGGCAATAGTTTGTGTTTGGGTTTACTAATCTAGTTAAAGCCTTTTCGGATAAAGTAAGATTACAAGTTTTTATTCATTAACGGGTTATTAAGAATTTTAATCTGTATCAAAACCAGAAAGCAAGAGTAAGAGTCGAAGGAGAACTGACAGAGGAAGTAAGTATACTTAGAGGAGTTCGACAAGGGTGTATCCTTTCACCACTCTTATTCAACGTCTACAGTGAAGTGATTTTTCAAGAGGCCTTATTGGATATCGTGGAAGGTATTTATGTCAACGGAAATAGCATTAATAATATTAGATATGCCGACGATACTGTCATATTTGCAAGTGACATGGAAGATCTACAGTACATAATACAACATGTATACAATGCATGTGAAAGTTACGGACTGCAAATGAATCTCAAGAAAACGAAATCAATGATATTCTCAAAAAAGCCACAAAATGTAAATAACCTGATCATCAATAATACAACGATAGAAAGAGTAAAAACATATAAATATTTAGGAACGTGGCTAACCGAAGATGGAGATCAAGTAAAGGAGATCAGATCTAGAATAGAAATGGCAAGAAACACGTTCATAAAATTGAAGAAATTACTTTGCAACCGTAACCTTAATCTAGAGATTCGCACAAGAATGCTACGTTGTTACGCCTTCTCTACTTTACTATATGGCATGGAAGCGTGGACAATAAAGCAGTCTGAAATCAAAAAATTAAACTCCTTTGAGATGTGGTGCTACAGGAGAATGCATAAAATATCGTGGATTGAAAAAGTAACTAATATAGAGGTGTTACAAAGAATGAAGAAAGAATGTGAAGTCATAAAAACTGTTAAAATTAGAAAGATTCAATATCTGGGACATTTAATGAGGGGTGAGAAGTACGTATTACTGAGGTTGATTATGCAAGGGAAGAGAAACCCTGGACGACGCAAAATGTCCTGGCTAAGAAATTTGAGAGAGTGGTTCGGCTGCAGCTCATTAGAATTATTCAGAAATGCGGCCAACAAAGTTAAAATAGCGATGATGATTTCCAACCTCCGCTAGGAGAAGGAACCCGAAGAAGAAGAAGAAGAATTTTAATCCATTAATAGGCAAAATGGAAAAACGAATTTACAAATTTAAAAAAAGTTGTTCCAGGGCAATTTGTAAAAGACATAGCCAATTTTTAAATTCATTATTAGTTTGTTTATTTATATTAAGACTTTAAACTTCGGTCAAAAACTTTAACCCTTTAACTTACAAATAATCATTGCAGTTAAAAAAATCTCCAATCTGGGAAGGGGTGAGTGGGAATCAGCTAACATTTAAAAGTGAAAATTGAGGAAAAAAAATTTATTTAAAAAATCCTTTCTAAAAGAAGCATTTTTAATCATGAATTTAATATCCCTTTAATGGATGTTTCTTATCCTTTTAAATTTTACAATTCAAGATTTATATAAAATATCTATTTATTTTTCTAATTTTTAGCAAAAATCAGCTTTAAAAAAAAAGTGGTTCCGCCCGGGATCGAACCGGGGACCTTCTGCGTGTAAAGCAGACGTGATAACCGCTACACTACGGAACCAACTGACGAATTTATTGTTTTGCCTGTATTTTTACAGTAAATGGATAAATTTACCAGTAAATTCTAATATTTTGTGGTCCCATTAAGCTGCTTATTTTCATTTCTTTTTGCCTTCTTTTTCAATGGAATTCAAAGAAAATATTTTAAAAATAATAATTTTCATTTATCTATTTACTTTGATTGGTTTTTATTTCTAATGAGTTTCTGTATAGCATTTTTGCCATTTAAAATCAATTTTACAATATTTGACAAAATATACATATACAAAATAGAATATAAATAAATACGCAGGCTTTTTTAAACTGTAAGGATCCAAAATTTTTCGACATACTAAATTCTCCAATTAAAAACGTAACATAGAATAACTTTTGCTCGACTAATAATAATAATACTAATAATAATAGAGTTTATTTATAACAAAAGAATGTGTTACAGTACAAATTTACATATTTTATACAATAAATAAACCCAGCTACTCACAGTAGTTGGACTACAACTTGTACGTGAGGGTTGAAATTTTTTTTTTTAACATATTCGCACAAATTACAATTATAAATTTTTTTTAAAGTACTAACATAAAAACTGTTTAATATGCATAACATAGATAATATAAAATTTAAAAATATAACATTTATTTGAAATTGAAGCTCATTAATAGCTGTTTATTAATTCATGCAATTTATATCTATTACCATAGATCCATTGTTTTATTTATTTTTTTTAATTTATTATAGTTGTGTATTATTTTGATGGTAGATGGTAAGTAATTAAAAATTTTTGGTCCCAAAAAATCAATGCAACGTTGGCCAATGGTTTTTCCTTTTTTTTGGTACTAATATCGTTAAATTTCTATTTCTAGTTTGATATGTATGGTGGGTAAAATTCAGAAATGATTTCTCATTGTGTAAATATAATAATGATTTGTAGGAGTACAGTACAACTGGTTTAAATCCATGAAATGACTGTCAGTGAATAATTGGTCCACTGAAGATCTTATACCCCTTCTATATATTATTCTAATTATCAAATTTTGCCATAACGTTTAGATTTTTAAGGTGAGCATTGTAGGCTCCACCCCATGCAATAATCCCATAGGTTAATTGTGATTGTACCAGAGAATAGTACAAAATCTTCAAGTGGTGAACATCCAAGAAGTCACGAAGATATTTAAATTTTGAGAGTAAACCTCTTATTTTTTGGACTACATACTTAATATGATGATCCCATTTTAGGTGTCTGCCTATTACAATGCCAAGGTACTTAATCTTTTCTGCTTCTGGAATTATTGTATTGTTGTCAATTTCAAGTTGGTTGAAGTTTGGTAACCCAGTGGTGTATGACGAAAATGGCAATTATTTAGTTTTTTCAATATTTAATGTTAATTGGTTATGTTGAAACCATTTTTTTATTTTTGCAAAGTCCATTTCGACATTTTCCTTTAACTTTTTCCAATTATTGTTGCTATAAAAAATGGCTGTATCGTCAGCAAAACTTATGATCTGGCCTGAAGTCTGTAATGTGTTTATATAAATAGTAAATAAGAGCGGCCCCAACACCGTTCCTTGTAGGACTCCGGAAGTCACAGTTCTGGTCATGCTGATTTTACCACCTACAGTTACCTTTTGCTGTCTGTCACTTAAGTAGCTCTCTAAGAATTTGAAGGCCACAACTCTGATTCCGTAATTTTTTAGTTTCGACGAACAGCTTTAATAGCGTTAATAGTTCGACGAACAGCTTATAAAAGAGCTATAAGAAAATCATGCGCTGAGCGACCGCCAATACGGTTTTAGGGCCAAAAGGTCCACCATAGATGCGGTTGGTGGACGCTCCAAGGAAGAACTGTCAAGTTAAGCAAACAAGGAAAAATAAAAAACTTACAGAAGGCACAAGGAACCTAATGCAAAAAAAGGAAAATGAAAGATAAGCACACAGTGAACATCGCAGAGCTGAGGAATTTAAATAAAACCATTTCAAAAGCTGTTAGGAAAGACATAAGGGATTTTAACACTAAAGAAACAACTAATACCATAGAACAAAATAAAAGCATTAAAGTTCTAAAACGAAAGTTGAAGATAGGAACAAGGAACATTTATAAGCTAAAAAATACACAAGGACATGCTGTATATGTATTACTTTTCTGGTAAGGGTCAATGTTTCTGCTCCATACGTTAGAACTTTTGAATAAACTTTCAGACTTGCAGAGTATAATTAAATGAGTGTAATTAATTATTTGAGAAAGTAAAACACCGCTCCATGTGAAGAACAGAATGACAACTTCTTTATTACTTCTGTCATGGTAGCCTACCTGATTTACAATATGTTTGGGGATCAGGATAGGCAACATTTCAATAAGAACTGGGAGTACACATCGATCTAAGACATTCCTTTTCAAGCACATGGGAATAACTGATCTAAAAGACTTCTCTCAGTTTTCCGTAAGCTCCTGTTTAGCTCCGTTGTTTGATTAACTCTTCCTAATTTAATCTCGTGGCCCAGATATTTATACTTATACACCTGTTCAATTTGTGTGCCGTTAGTTGAGATGTTTTTCGCCAGTACAAGGTTATTCATATATTATGTTTTGGAGAAATTAATTTCATGGCAGGCTTGATCTACACGGTCTGCAATAAGGACTATGTCGTCTGCAAACCTCAATTTCTCCATTTATGTTGACTCCAATATTCTCCCAATTATTGTTTCTCATAGCACTCTGCAACAAAGCGGTGAATAGCTTAGGAGAGATGGTATCTCCTTGCCTAATACCCCTCTCGAAGTGAAATGTATTTGTGTTGCCATAATACATTCTAACTGCAGCTGTTGCGCTTTTATATATATATATATATATATATATATATATATATATATATATATATATATATATATATATACAGATTGAACGAAATAAATTCGGAACATAGGAATATAATGTATTTCGGCTCAATTCTGCTGTAGCTGGTTGGCCAACAAAAGATTGTCAAATAATTATATTATAAAAAATCCCATACTTCAGCGGGCTGCTGGATTCTGAACTCATAAAAATTGAAAGCTACACATAAATCTACGATTTTATTATGCTGTCAAACCAGTTATAGTCCAGGAAATGTATCATTTCACCTCGCAATTTTTTCCTGCGGCGTGGATTGACTTGAAATTTAACAGAAGGTAGGTAATAGCCTAAGGATCAAAATCTATATCGAACCAAAGTGCACCAAAGCCTAGGGGGTGGTTGCCACCCCATCTCCGGGGTGAAAATTTTCTTTACGTTTTAACTACAGGTTTCGATTAGAAAAGTGATTCTAAACAAAAAATGTGCTATACATTTTTTTTATAAAATGAAATTTTTCAAGTTATTCGCGATTGAAAGTAACAACTTTTAGACGAAAAAATCCACGTTTTTAATCGATTTTTCGCGAATAACTCGAAAATGGTGCATTTTATCAAAAAAATTGTAGAAAACAAATTTGTAGCTTTTAAAAAGACAAATACAATTACAAATACAATATCAATGTTCAGCGGTTTTCTTCAAATGCCAAATTTGAAAGATTCAAAGTCAAATATCGGGAAAATGATGCATTTTTGGAAGAAAACTCACAAAACCTGTTTTAAAGAGCATAAATAGACCTATCATAAAAAAATAAGGTGAATACCTCATTTTTTACGAAAAAATCGAGGAAAACAACACCCTAACCACCCCCATAATTAAAATCGATCTTCACCCTTCTGCAATTCCCTTTGTAGATGTATTGTTAATACGTCCAAGAAGTTTGACCCATTAAAAATGCTTAGTTTTAGAAAAAGTACAGCTTAAAGCGAGAAACGATTTACAATTTCATATTTTTTTCAAATTGTAGCTTTTTTAATGACTAAAATTACACTTTATTTAGATTTGTTGTGCAATGAATATTTGGCGAGATATAGCCGTTTAAAGCATCGATTTACGATCAAGCACCATCTTTTTCGAGCCCTTTAAACTCACCCCATTTAAAAACCAAGGGTTTCAAAAAGATTTAATTCACAGATCCTTGTAGCAAAACCTTTACAAATCGTTTTTGAAGAAACACTCTATCGTTAAAAATTAAAGGAAATACGTTAAAAAAACCAGTTAATTTTTTTCCGGAAAATTCCATTAGTATAGTACAGTACATTTCGGAGCATAATAATCTACAAAACCGGTATATTAGCTAGTGGGGCGTTATACATTCGAAATTTTATTTCTTATTCTGATTCTTATTTTCTTATTTTGAAATCCCATACAACAGAATAAAACATCTGCTCATATGTCTATGGCTTGGCAATGAAAATATCAGAGCAACAGATTGGGATGGTATTCCAAAGATGGTTTGTTATTACCCGTACGCATGAACAAACAACCTGCACCCGATAAATTTTTGAAAATTATTTTTTGCCAATGCAAAAAAAGATGCGGCGTTTCATATGGGTGCAGAAAAGTTGGTTTATACTGTAACTCTACTTGTTCTGGGTGCTCAGGTGAAGGGTGCAATAACAGTCCACCAATAATTGAAGAAGATGAGGATGACATAGATCACGATGAAGATGTAATTGATGACGAATAAAATTAATATTATAATTGTTTTACCTATAAATGTAAATATTTTCAACTATTTATGTAAATGTATAAGAATATATGGTGCCTTTTTATGTTGATAATTTTTTTTGTATTTAATTCTACTTTTTTCAATTTATATCTTATAAATTAGTTTATAAAAACTGCAATGTTGTAAAGGGTGATTTTCAAAAGTTGAAAAGTTGCAAAATTTTGGCAAAAAATTGTTTTCACCTATAGCACTCATAACAATTAATTTTTAAGGGTTGAAAATATATGAATTTGTATTTTAAAGTATAAAAAACTCACTATTTAACTAATCCAAACCAAATTTCACTCATCTTAAGATTTGTGATTATTTTACAATTTTTTAAAATTAACGGTAGTTTTCACCCCTAAGAACAATCAGGGTTCATCGGCATGACATAAACTATAAAGCAGAGGGTGAGTTGAGCTTAATTCCAAATTTTTATGCAAATCGTTCCAAGGTGAAATCATTTTCTTCGCATTACTAATTTTTTTATATTAATCTCTAATAAGGGTCGTTTTTTAAGGGTTAAAATATGATGGAACTTTATTCAAAAGCACGAAACTATCATTATTTAATTAATTCAAACCAAATTTTACCCATATTCAGGTTTAATATGTTATTTTATAATTTTTGACAATTAGGGGTAGTTCTCACCCCTAAGAACAATCAGGGTTCGTCGACATGACATAAACTATAAAGCAGCGGGTGAATTGAGCTTAAATCCAAATTTTTATCCAAATCGATCCAAGACGAAATCATTTTTTTAGAATAAGTAATTTTTTACATTAATCTCTAACAAGGGTTGCTTTTTAAGGGTTGAAATATGATGGAACTCTATTCAAAAGTATAAAATAATCATTATTTAACTAATTCAAACCAAATCTTACCCATATTCACTATTCAGGTTTAATATGTTATTTTATAATTTTTGACAATTAGGGGTAGTTTTCACCCTAAAACCCTTCAGCGTACTTCGGTTCGATATAGATTTTGATCCTCGGGCTATTACCTACCTTCTGCTAAAATTTCAACTGGATACATGCAGGACGAAAAAATTGCGAGGTTTTAAAGTTTTAACTTTTTTAGAGCTTCATTTCCTGAACTATTATCGCCTCCTTAGACAAACCCGTCTTACGCAAACAACTTTGTTGCGAGACAGATAGTTGAACGATATTTTATACAATGTCTATACCCAGGTATGGATTTATTTTTGTCCAAGTTTTATATTGGTCCACTATTTTAAATGCAGTTCAAACAGACATGTATTAAATTGTATGTTCCGTTTTAATTTGGTACACTCTGTAAGAGCTCTGAACATGGAGCTATGCTGGACAGTCAAACGCCTTCTGAAAGTCTATAAATATTAATATCAATTGCCCTTTGATAGGTCAGAGGATAGATTTGCAAATAGAGTCAGAATACTCAAACCACCATGTAAATTGCAATACTGATAAACACCAATATTTCATTCTGTCAATCCCATATATACATTGGGAATAAATGTGAAAAACGTTCATGGTTTGTTCTAAGATTACCTCCATATTGGCGTTCTAGACATAGATGACACTAGATTAAAAAATGTTATGTATTTTTTAAACTAAAACAAAAAAGCTTGCCCCGGGTGAGGATCGAACTCACGACCTTAAGATTATGAGACTTACGCGCTGCCTACTGCGCTACCGAGGCAATTGTTATTTGGGTTATATACATAGAATAAATCCAGTATATTTGAAAGAATTTTAAAATATTATCCTCCTACACAAACCATCTGAAGAAATAAATTGAAATAACAGTACTCCAAATAAGAATTAGGTTGTAAATTATAAATAATTTTACCTTCAGTTTCTCCAAAAATTTGTGTTTCCGTTTTTGGCGCTCTGGAACAAGAACTTTCTCGTCTTCCATTTTCCGAAAACAATAATAATTGAACTCACTAACAAAAAGAAGCGGACCAAAAATTGACCACTTTTGGAATTACATTAAATTTAACAAAAAATTTAAAAATAACTTAGCTCACTATTCACTGCACTTCCAGTTAGTTTAAACAGGTGTATCTGTAACATTTTATTTTGTTACCTGGCAGCACTTAGAAAACTCACGAAAAACTCTATTTTGCCGAAATCCCAATGTACATTTATTTTCATTTTCGAGGTCGGCCACTATAAACAAATACAAAGGTCCCGGGCCCCTCCGCGATGTTATTCGCTATTATAAAAATATTTGAATAGGTGGCGACATCTTACAAATGATTGCCACAGTTTCTTTTATTAAAGTTTATAAACGATTCAAAAACCGTGTAGAAATCGCGGTAACGGTTTGAAGCAGAGGTATGTAAGAGCTCTTACATATCTCTGGTTTGAAGTCAAATTGAAGTGTTAGTTGCATATATAAAGGTTTTGCATGGCTGGCAGGGCATTCCTTGTATTAATAGTAGGGAATCTTGGTCTGTACAGAAAAATATTAGCGGATGGGTGCCTGGCAATTTCTTTCCTAAAGTCATTCCTTTTTTGGTCGTTTATTTACTATTATAATCTCGTCATGGTCAATAACCAATTCTAATCCATGACCAACAAACAATTTTAATATATCCTAAATCAATAAAGCTTAAAATCAAGTGTTTGCCCTATGGTGTTCTCTTAATCTAACCTAATAAATAATGCACAATAATAATAGTGGTATTTTTGAATATTTGTTCTAGCGAAGAATTTGCAGAACATATATTCAATGAAAAACCCTTCCTTGAAAATAAGCCCAAAAAATTGGGGCAGTCCTTTTGCATGGCACGCCAAAGATTTATCTCACTTGAGAAAAAATTCAATTGTGATTCAATTTTATTTCAAAACTATAAGAATGTTATAGATGAATATCTTACTTTAAATCACGCTCAAGTAATCCCTTTATCTTTTTATAATCATCCTACTAATGAATTTAAATATTTTATTTCCCACAGAGCTGTAATACGTAAACACAATTCAACGCCTGTGAGAGTAGTTTTTGACTTTAGCGCCCGTACTGATACCGGAGTGTCCTTAAATGACCTAAATTCAAAAGGTTACCAAGTACAGGACAATCTCTTTGACATATTATGTAGGTTCCGTTGTTTCAAATTTGTCCATTGTGCTGATATTCAAATGATGTATAGATTTATAGATTTAAAACCATCGCAACGTCATTTCCAAAATTTCTTATGGAGAGAAAATTCTTCTGATCCCTGCACCTGTATTCAACTTTCCAGTCTTAGTTTTGGGCAAAATTGCGCCCCGTATTTGGCTACGCGTGTCTTAAAGGATATCGCTGAGAGATATCCTGAGTTCCCTAATGCTCGATATGCTCTACTTAGACAAACCTATATGGACGATATTTTGTCAGGTACTAACGATTTTTCAACTTCTTCCTACGAAATTGATTTTAATATAAGTGTTTCTCTAGTAACATACTAGGATTAAAATGGAACCCTCTGTCTGACCTCTTACTTATTCGTATGACCAATATACAAGAACCTGCTGTTTTAACTAAACGCAGTATTTTATCTTTCATTTCTTCTGTGTTTGACCCCCTGGGTGTGATCAATCCACTAATCGTACAGGGAAAACTTATTATGCAAAAACTATGGCAATCCCAAATATCCTGGGACACGCCAGTTTTTGATGATTCTATTTTGCAAAGTTGGAAAAAGTTTCTCTCTTTGTTATCTGACATTTCCAATATGTCCATACCTAGATATCTAATTGACAACAAAACCATATGTTCCATTTCCTTACATGGCTTTTGTGATGCTAGTCAACTAGCCTATGGAGCCTGTGTGTACCTTGTTGTTAGCTATGATGATAATACTTTCTCTTCAAGATTAATTGCCGCAAAGTCCCGAGTCAATCCATTAAAGAACAAGATTACAATTCCTAAATTAGAGCTTTGCTCTATGGAGCTACTTGCCATTCTATCTTCTAGGATTATACAAATTTTGCATAATACTATCAAAATTGAGTCTATTAATTTATGGTTCGATTCATTAGTTGCCTTAACATGGGTTAAAAAGTCTGAATTAGAGATATCACCTTTTGTTAAAAAACGAGTCCTTATTGTTCGCGATTATAGTAGGAATACAACATGGCGACATATCAGATCTCCGTTAAATCCCGCCGATCACTTGTCGCGCGGAAATTTTTCATCTGATGTTCATCAATTCTGGTTTCATGGCCCTCCCTTTTTATCTCAAACCAATGATTTTGATTCAATTGATTCTTTTGAACTTTTAAATGAAGTACCTGAATGTATGCAAGTATCTTTTCCCATTACTGAATCGCCAAAAGAATTCTGGAAATCTGTATTTTTAAAATTTTCTAAGTTTTCTAGCCTGCAAAAAGGAATCGCTTTTAGTTTTAAAGTGATCCTCAAATTTAAAAAAATAAACATTTCTGGTAGTCCTTTAACAGTAGAAGAGCTTCAGAATGCCCATGATTTTATTATAAAACAGGTCCAATCTTATTCTTTTTCCAAGGAAATAAAACTATTACAGGAGGGAAAATCTATTTTAACTCCCAAATTACTTTCTCTTAATATCTTCCTTGATGAAAATAGCATACTCCGTGTAGGAGGTCGACTTGAATATACCGAATTAAGTTTTTCTCAGAAATTTCCCATTTTACTCCCTGAAAATGACCATGTTGTCGATCTACTAATTAATCGGGAACATATGCGTTTAGGACACAGTGGAGTTGGAAATTTTCGTCTTCGATATTGGCCGTTAAATGGTATACGAAGAATTAAAACTATCATAAAAAAGTGTGTTATTTGTCATAGATTTAATGCTCGATTTGCATCACAAATAATGTCCCCTTTGACTTTGGATCGAGTTCAACAGGCTCGTCCATTTTCAAAGACCGGAATAGATTTTGCTGGTCCTATTATGATTCGTTCCTCTAGATTAAGGAAGGCCCCTACCACTAAGGCTTATATAGCCATTTTTATATGTATGGTAACCAAGGCTATCCATATAGAACTTGTCTCTAATTTGTCCACGGAAGCTTTTATTGCTTCATTACAACGACTTATTAGTCGTCGAGGTAATCCTCAAATAATTTACTCTGATAACGGCACCAATTTTATTGGAGCGCGTAATCAATTACGAGATTTATCCTTATTTCTGAAATCCAAAGAAAATAATCAGGAACTTCAGAATTTTCTTTCTTCAACTGAAATTACCTGGAAATTAATTCCTCCCAGATCTCCACATTGGGGCGGACTCTGGGAGGCAGCTGTCAAGAGTGCTAAATCTCATTTGACTAAATTGCTCGGAAATACTTGCCTTACTTTTGAAGAACTTTCTACTTTATTAGTGAAAATTGAAGCCATATTAAACAGCCGTCCCTTGTATCCCCTTTCCAATGACCCTAATGATCTGTTGCCTCTTACTCCTGGTCATTTTCTGATTGGAGCTCCTCTTACTTCTTACCCAGAGAGAGAGAGAGAGAGAGATCTTTCTAGTACCCCTACTAATCGACTTTCTTATTGGAAAGTGTGTTCCAAACTCCAACAAGAGTTTTGGAAAAAATGGTCTGTGGATTATTTGCACCGTCTGCAGCATAGACCCAAATGGCAACTAACCCAACAAAACTTGGCGATCAATCAGCTAGTTCTCATTCAATCTGAAGATCGCCCTCCTTTAAATTGGCCACTAGGTAGAATATTGGAATTATTGACTGGGAGGGATGGAAAAGTTCGCGCTGCACGTGTAAAAACAGCAGAAGGTGAATATGTTCGCCCAATAATAAAATTAGCACCTCTTCCAATTTCTGATTAATCCTTTTCTTGACGGTTGTTTCGACCATTGTATATATTCTAAATTTTCCCCGCTCCCAGTATGTAGAAAATTATTCACATTTTCTACAATAGTTTATTTATTATTCTAATAATTATTATTATTCCACTAAATTGTCTTCTAAATTAAAGTCTATATGATCAGCACGACATCCCTTCTTCGTGCTGTTTCGTATCTTCTGCGCCTGTCAGAATTTTACATTAATCTATTCAAATCAACTACCCTTAACTTCACTTCGTTTCTGCCTTTTTAAATAGAAGAACGTAAGTCAATTCATTTTTTCAGTTTCTCAAATAGAAACAAGATAGTTCTGTTCTCGCGCTTCTCAAATAGAAGCAGTTTTTGAATAACCTATTTTATTAAATAGTTAATTAAACTAAATTCAGTGTTTGTGCATCAAATATGTAAGTACCTGAAATAATTTTTTGATACAGAAGATAATCTACGGTTTCGTGCCAACTTTTCATGAATGCCGGCCCGACAAATTACAGGGTTGCCGGATATTCAATAATCTACATATAAACTTTATTGTTCTATATTTTCATATAAACAGTTGTGCGTTTAAAGAACATTGTACATAAACATTTATATTTTATTATTATAAAAAGGGTGATTGGTTGGCGATTCCGCTTTTTTATTTATTTTTGTAAATAATGCAATAAAAATATTTCTGGCTTGTATTCTTATTTTAATTATTTCATTTTCTATTTTACTACTCACTACATAATTTCATATCCGCAAGTTTGCGACCTATGGGTCGCTGGTCCTTCGAGGTTTAATTTCTTTTTTATCTACCAAATGTAGGAAGGTGAGATCATATTTTTTCAAATACTTATTTACTTTTAATTTATCGAACCAGCTACCTCATTCTTTCCCCTACAAATGTTAACATGCATATGCACAAGCTCTGCTTTTTCGCTGTCATTTAAACTAATCCGAAGAACATTTTCCTCTTCAGTTCTCAAATTACCCCTGTGTTGTTAAGGAGCTGGATTTCTTCAATATCCAAATGGCTATGGAGTCATTTTTCATGACTTTCTACCGTCTTAAATTAAATGCATACTTGTAGTCACAGTTTCCAAACATAGGTCCTTATGGAGATCGCTGTTCCTCACGTACCAAAAAGAATTCACAACTTTTCTCAGTAGTTTGTTCTGAAATTTCTGAATCATCCCTATATTACTTTTCTTAATATTGAGTTGGCTACCATTAGTCCAAATAGGTTCTAGTAGTTGTTTATAAAGTGAAACCTTATTGTTTATAGACAGGGAGGAGTTTCTTTCTACATTTAATTTTCAGATCATGGCTTTATTAGACTGATAGTGTGATGATCGTTACATTGCTTAGCGTTTATTTTTTTCGGCATCATTACAGATGTTGACAGTAGCCACTCTGTTGATATAGAGTGGTTACTGTTGGGTGATTGATAGGACTTTCGGCTCCCCTCTCAAGCCAAGTGATCCATTTTTTTTTTAATTATATATAAAGAATATCGCCCCCTCAGTGCAAGACTGCAGTAAGTCAGAATAAGTAAGTTTCGAGATAAAGACGATTTTGTTTATTTTCGTAATAATTTCGGTGAAATAAGACACAACGTTTAAGAAAATTTAACATTTTGTTATGATTTTGCATGCTTTTCAGCCTATATTACATTAACCAATAATAAAAATTTATTTTTATTTTCAAAGTTACAACACTTTTGCACGGAAAAATTGTTAATCACAACACATTTAGTATCAGAATTTTAAGTTTTAATTTTAATTTTAAGTTACAACACTTTTGCACGGAGAAAATTTTAAAAAGTATAGACATAACATGTTAGTTTGTTCTCCTCTTCTCGAATATTATCTTGGGCAAAAAAATTTTGTAAAAACTATGGTGGGCTTCTGGTATCATACCCAAATGGCATAAGTATACCAAATCTTTCTTAATTCGCTGGGTTTGGTATACACCTTTAAAAAATTTCAATAAATTATCGGGAAGTAAAAAAACAAATAATCCTCAAAAGCAATCGAGGTTTAGTATGGTATTAAACTTTATATTTAATAGATTCCAAGAAATCATATAGCTACCTAGAATAAATAGGTACTTAATAAAACGGCTTATCGCTAGCGGCAATTTAATCTTTCTATCTCTGCACATGACATGCTTCTGATAGCCACAATTCCTTCGCTTTGTAATGACAATGTCATAACAAGGTAGAAAAATTATTTGTAAAACTTTTAATATTTTTATTTAAATTCAAAACAAAACGACTATAATAAAAATATGCAAATCAAGCTACCTTGAGTACAGTGATTAACAAAAGGATTGAAATTCACTACCTTAGTAAAAGTTCGGAAGTACGGGGGGACAATATGATACGACAATCGCTCCAAAAGGTACATGAAGATTTAATAAAATTTGGAATTTAGTTTTTATAGAACAAGTTTTCTGAGAATAGATATTTTTAACCTGTCAGAACTGTTAATACACAAGTTTTAAGATAACTGTTTTTCCTTTCATAAGAAAAAAATACTTTTTGGCTGTACATAATTAGTCTTAATTTATGTGTCTCTCTAATAAATAAATAATCAAACGACATCGCACACATTTTATGGAAAATATAATATCACACAAAGGGCATAAAAACTACGTTTGAATAGATTGGTCTCGTAAATCTTTGTTTATTGTCTCGGCCGTTAATGGATTACGTAAACACGCTGTATATTAAAATTAAACACCACAAATATAGACATTAAAATAACAAATATCTTACTTTTTCGTGTCTTTCATTGCTTGTTATCGAAACCATTGCCATTTTCCGAGCAAAACTATTGTAACTCTGTTACATTATAATTACAACAGTTTTGCACAGAACGTATGTACAAAAACGCAAAATCGTTTAACTGTTGTTATTGTAATATTTAGCCAGTGAAGCATTTGAAAGTTACTAAAGTTTTACAGGGGATAGATATGCATGTTTACAATCGAATTCCATGATTACTTTATTTTCATAAAATTTTGAGTTACTGCAGACTTGCACTGAGGGTGCGATATAAAAAAAATCGGTTGTCAGTTATTTTTTATGTGGAAGGGGAAGGAAGGCCAATCGGCCCTCCCTCTTGACAATGCTGGATCCGCCACTGAAGTGGACTATGTTGTTTTCTATTGATTTACAAAGAAGACAAGGATAACACTACTATTGCTACAGATAAAATAGAATATAATAACAAAACAATAAAATTTACAAAAAAAAATCAGAATATTGTAACAATAAACAACGATAAAATCCAACGGAAAAGTACCCAAAACAAAATAAACTGGTTTAAAAAATTCAAAATCAATACTAAATTCAACGGGATAGACATACTCCAATGTTATGAACACACAGCCCCTTAAATTATAGCCTTTTATTAGCCTACACAAACCTAGCCACCCAATAAGACCTGTAGTTTCGTTTATACAGATCCGTTACCTGAAATTAAAAAAAAATGTTAAAGATTATTTTAGAATAAATCAATATAAGGTTGAATGTTCGAATAATTAAACTTTGATGGTATACAAGGCAACTATAGAATACAGTAATTAATTAAATCTTGCCCAAGTACTTTCGATCAATAGTGGCCTATCAGTTGTGGCCTATCCAACGTGAGCAGAATGTCATACATGTAAATTTGGACATAACAATACAATACACAAAGACAAACAAACACTTTAAAATTTTTAAAAGGAGAAGCTACATGTTATATAGAAGCCGGAGGCCGGAGGTGTATTGTATTGTTATGTCCAAATTTACATGTATGACATTCTGCTCACGTTGGATAGGCCACAACTAACGAAATGCCCCTGAAGATGATATATTGATCGAAAGTACTTGGGCAAGATTTAATTAATTACTGTGTTCGATAGTTGCCTTGTATACCATTAAAGTTTATTTAAGAATACACTAACTGCCCAAGAACTTACATCAATCAAACTGGTAGAGCCTTTAGCAAACGTATAGCAGAACACAAAAGGGCTTTCAATAACAGAAAATGATATTCTCTGTTCGCACTTCACCCTAGATAATTATCATTATTTTAACGCCCAATTTGAAATTCTCCATATTCAAAGTAAAGGCTTTATCACAATCATCATTCTGGCTTTACAACCCTGCGTGGGTCCTAGCCTCCTCAAGAATATATATATATATATATATATATATATATATATATATATATATATATATATACATATATATATATATATATATATATATATATATATATATATATATATATATATAGGGGTCCCAATTCATCGCCATATTTCTCATGTCTTTATCGATGTTATCAAGGAACCTTATTTTGAGTCTTCCTCTTTTTCTCTGACCAATGGGTCTATCAAGGAGCGTTTTTCTTCTTCTTCTTCTTCAAGTGCCCTGTCCGTTGCGAACGTTGGCTATTAACATGGCAATTTTGATCTTGTTTGCGGCGCTTCTGAATAGTTCGACCGATGTGAGCCCGAACCACTTCTGCAGATTTTGGAGCCACGAGTGTCTTCTCCTGCCTGGCCCTCGCTTACTGTCTATTTTTCCCTGGACAATCAATTGTAGCAGACGGTACTTATCGTGTCTTAATATGTGGCCTAGATATTCAAGCTTTCTTTGTTTAATTGTATTCACGATCTCTTTCTCCTTTCCGATTCTTTGGAGTACCTCTATGCTGGTGACATGTTCGGTCCAGGATATACGAAGAATGCGTCGGTACACCCACATTTCGAAAGCTTCTAGTTTCCTCGTTAGCGTCTCCGTCAGCATCCAGGCCTCCACGCCATACAGCAAGATCGGAAAAATGTAGCATTTAACTAGAGGTAGTTTTGGGGGAAGAGACAAATCCTTGCTTATGAGGAGCTTTTTCATATTGCTAAATGCTGCTCTAGCTCGTTCTATTCTCGCCTTAATTTCTATGGTCTGTTCCCATTTTGCATTTACGTTGGTGCCAAGGTACACATAAGATTCTACATGATCAATTAGTACTTATCCGTAATTGTCGAGCAGGTTGTTGCTTTTTGCTTATCAGCATCCACTTTGTCTTCTTGAAGTTGAGGCTCAGGCCGTATTCCTCACTAACTGAATAAAGTCTTTCCATTACTTGTTGTAATTCGTCTATGGTACTGGCAAGGATCACCGTGTCGTCGGCATATCTTATATTGTTCGTTAACTCGCCGTTTATTTTTATGCCCTCATTTGCATTTTCCATACATTTCTTAAATATTTCCTCGGAATACATATTGAATAGGAGTGGGGATAATATACACCCCTGACGGACACCTCTTTTGATCTGCACGCTTTCAGTAAGTTCGTTGCCAATTTTTGCTCTTGCTGTTTGATTCCAGTATAGGTTTGCCACAATTCGAATGTCCTTGTCGTCAATACTTGTCTTTCGCAGAATACCTATCAATTGTTCATGATTGACATTGTCAAATGCTTTTCTAAAATCTACAAAGCACAAATACACGTCCTTATCAACGTCTTTACACCGCTGTATAAGCACTTGGAGAGCGAAAATTGCTTCTCTAGTTCCAAGTGCTTTCCGAAAACCAAACTGCGATCTATCAATATTTGACTCACATTTATCATATATTCTTCTATGAATGATCTTAGTGAACGCTTTAGTGACATGATTGATCAAGCTTATAAGCCGGTAGTCATCACAAATCTGGGCATTTGGTTTCTTCGGGATTGTAATAAATGTTGACTGTAGCCAGTTCTCCGGGATTTTACCGCTATTATATATGTTGTTAAAAAGTACAACTAGATCATCAAGGAACTGTTTGTCTGATTTACATAGGATCTTTAATATTTCGCAGGGTACATTGTCCGGACCTGCTGACTTATTGTTTTTTAGTGCTGCAATAGCATCTTCTATCTCCGATTTAAGGATTGAAGGTCCTGTTTCTCCTTCTCCATATAGGTGATCATTAGTCCTGTCAGATGCAAATAATTTTTCTATGTATGATTTCCATATTTTTAAGATCGTTGATGGCTCCGAGATAAGATTTCCATCGCTATCTTTTATGCTGTTGGATGACTTATTGAATTTCCTCTTGTTTGTCATCGATTTTATTTTTTTTGTGCATATTGTAACTGTCGTATTTTCGTTCGTATTGTTCTATTTCCCTGCATTCGTTGTAAAATCATTTTTCTTTGGCTTCTCGAATTTTCGTTCTTATGGTTTTGTGGATCTGTTGGTATTTTTCTGCATTTTTATTCTTGAATTTACGTCTTTCATCCATCATATCCATTATCTCATCAGACATCCATTCTTTCTTCTTCCGTCGGTCACGCTTTAATAGAGTCGCGCATGTTGTTTGGATTGCTTCCCTCGATTTATCCCATCTCTCTATTATGTCCGACGTGTTCTCGTTAATGTCCTTTATTTTCTTTCCTAGTTGTTCTCGTACTTTTATTTCGGTTTCTGGGTTAGTGAGTTTTTTAATATCGATTGTGTTTAAATTAGATCTTTTCTCGAGCCTTTTTACTCTCATGACCATTCTGCATACCAACAAATTGTGGTCCGTAGGAACATCGGCACCTGGGTACGTTTTTGATGATTTTATCATGTTTTTATATCTTGTTGGTACTGCTATTTAATCTATCTGATTCCTAATGATTTTGTCAGGTGAGTCAGCTGGGGATTTCCATGTGTAAAGTCGACGTTTGGGGAGCTTGAAGAGTGTATTACTTAACAGCAGGTTATATTCCTGGCAGAAGCATATAAGTCTATCACCTCTATCGTTTCTCTCCCCTAGGCCGAAGTTTCCCACGATCTTATTCACCTTGCCTCTGCCAACCTTTGCATTAAAATCTCCCATCACTATTGTTACTTCATGTTTTTTTGTCATTTTCATCAGGCTTCCCAGTTGTTCGTAGAATTCTTCGCTGGTTGCCTCATCTTTATCTGCCGTTGGCTCGTATACCTGTAATACGTTAATATCCACCAGTGTTGCTCGAATTTGTAAAAGCATCATTCTATCTGAATGGGGAGTGAAAGATTTTACTGCCGAATTAATATGTGGGGCAACTATTATTGCAGTGCCGTTTCTGTGATGTGTTGTGTTGTTTCCAGCATAGTAAACTTTATATCCAAGTATATCGCATTGTCCAGAGTTTTGCCAGTGTGTTTCACTAATTCTCAATATATCAATTTTTAATCTTTTCATCTCTTTTACAATGTTATGAGTTTTGCCGCTCTCGTACATACTTCGTACATTCCAAGTTACAATCCTTAGGTATTGAGGACTTGCTTCCTTTTTTAGGCCGTAGGGATTTCGCTGGCTGACGACCAGGGAGGCCCTACTATTTGTTTGTGTGCATCCTTCCCTGCCGGGTCTTGGGATCCGATCACCATGATCAGTAATGTTTTTGTTATCGTAGTGTATTGCCATGATAACTATTCTAGGAAATTCTTATGAGGTGGTTTTCCGTTGCCTTCCCCATCGCAGTACCACAACCATTCAAACTGCTCCAGTCATGCTTGTGGTAGTCCAGTTTCAAGCCGATCCAGGATCATTTCCTTTGCGCCTTGAGCTGGTACTGATGATCGCTGCTGCCCTTCATGAGGGTATCACTCGGTAATCACTCGGTGAAATTTTCGCCATATCTGGCTACCCTCACTTAGTTTAGCCTGCAGACCAATGCAGTTGCCCAGGGTGTGGCACGTGGAGCCAGAAGTGAGAGTTAGGTGTCTTATGAGGACCAGTTATCTAGAACCATCTCCCGTCTATGACGCTCGATGTGGTCGTTCCAATAAAAGGTACTACCTCTATAACACAACCCTACACCCCTACACCCCTAGCGTTTTTCTAGCTAGGTCATTTTGTTCCATCCGCATTACATGCCTTATCCACCTCAGACGTCCTATATTAATATGCTTTATGATATCTGGTTCCTGGTATATTCTCTATAAAGTTCGAAGTTATATCGTCTTCTCCACACTCCATTGTCATTATATGTTTCATAGATTCGCTTTAGTACTTTTCTTTTGAAGCATCCTAACATGTTTTCATTACTTTTTGTTATAGTCCAGGTCTCTGAACCATATGTTTGTAGAGTTTTATTTTTGTATTTGTCGTTATTATTGTGGATTTAAGAAGAAGATTGAGCCTTATAGGTCCTAAGCCATAGGTCCACCTAGAGCCCTAAGGTGGAGCAGCGAATAAGATGCGCCGACGGGACTCTAGATACCTGATACCTAACCTTGTCGCGGTACAGGATGAGCGGGTAATTGTCGTGGAAGTTGCCGTCAGCTGGGAGGGTCCTGAATCCCTAAGTACAGCCGCCGCCAATAAAACGGCGCTGTACACTGAGCCTCGATTCCTTTAGACCATGCAGACCCGATATCCTAGGAAAACCATTTGCATGGTACCTTTAATAGTTGGAGCTCGCGGAACATGGTGTCAGCCGAATTCTAGTGTCATGAGAATGTTTAACCTTTCTAGGTTCGACGTCTGCAATTTTATCACTAAGGCAATTCATGGTAGTATCCATATTCATAGTCATTTTATGAGGTCTTAGCATACATAAGTGGCTTATGTGAATTTTACTTGGAGTGAAAGTACCGGCTTCTCTACACTCGTCTAGGATTTTATCTTTACTGACGACGTAGATGTTTTGTTTCGTCTTTACATGTTTGTGAATGTCCTATTTTACTTTTCTATATTTTCCATTTTAAACTTTTTATATAGTTATTATTTTTACCTTCGATTTGGCATGGTGAACTAGTAAGTGTAGTGAAGAAGGGTGGATCTCCCAATGGGTGGCAAGAATTGGCACTAATTTATTATATATTAAACAAATGTGATGATTTGTGATTTGTGACATACGTATTACTTTTTCCAGAGCCAGATTCAACAGAATACAGGAGAGAGCTTCTCCCTGGTGCAGCCCGTTATTTGTTTTAAAAGGGTCAGACAGTTCCCTCTGAATTCGTCCTCTGCATTCGACTTTTTCAAGAATTAGTTTTGTTAAATTTACCAACTGATTTGGAAGTCCTAACTCTTTCAATGCTTTGAACATTTCTCTTTTATTTACAGAGTCGTACGCTACTTTGTAGTCTATAGATATGTGATGAGTATCACTGCCATATTCCAGTGTTTTTCTAAAATTTGTTTCTGGGTTGCAATCTAATGAATTGTCGATTTACCACCTATGAAACCAGCCTGGTATTTTCCTACTATCCGATCTGCATATGGTGCCATATGGTAACATAGTACTGTGGAAAATATTTCATACGCTGCATTTAGAAGCGTAATTCCTCTGTGGTTAGAGCATCCAAAGATATCTCTTTTTTTGTGTATGGTGTAAAGTATTTCAACATTCCAATAATTGGGAAGGGTTCTCTGTGTCCATATTTCTTTTATAAGCTGTTGTAATGCCATTATGGTATCGCGGCCACGTTCTTTATATAGTTCAGCTGAAAGATTATCTATTCCGGGTAATTTGTTTCTGACCAGTTTTTTAACTGCATCTTTAACTTCAAGATTTGTTGGTGGTTCCTCTTAGAGGCCTTAAGCTTTATTAAAAATACGTATATAACTTTGAATGATCCACTTAAGACAAACAGTTCTTCCCTCATTAACTTACTCAGTTAAAGACTAACAATGTAGACGCATGGTAAAAATATATCACTATAGTTTTAAGTTAATAGGGACGAATGAAATGGGAGCGAGCAAAGTGATGTGATGTGCTTTGTGTGACATAAAAACTAAAAAACTGTCATAATGACACTGATATGCAGAAGTGGATGTTGAGCAGTTAAAAAGAAAGAGAAATAACGATTGTATGTAGTGGAAAAGGAGTTACAAAAGAGGATAAAATTAAGAGTAAATATAACAAGGGAAGTCTACGGATAATTAAACTTAAGAAAGTATATGTTGAAGCGTGATTTACTAAAAAATAGCAGATAATAGCAGATTTTATACATCAATTTGATTAATTAAAAATGAACAGTATATTTATTATCCATACAATTTATACAAACACACTAATTCATCAACAAAATTATACTGTCCAGACAGACGTGTGCGTGGTTATACCTAAATTGGCTAATAGTTTTTTTACGGCAAGTCAAGAAAGTGACATATTAAGTTATTAATCATTTGAACCGTCGTTATACAAGACCCATCCAAAAAGGCGGATTTTTATGAAATAATCGGCAATAAAAAAATTTTAGGCAATTGGGGTCGCTTAGTTGGGTCCTTGCCTATTTGTTTCCTGATTATCCTGTCTGTTATAAAACGAATTTAGTCTTTGGACCCTGTCCCCTTCATAATATAATGATTTTGTTTTTGAATAGAAGCTCCAATATCATCGGTTTTAAACATGTGCCAAGCATTAAATAATACACCGCTGGACATAAATTTAGTCATAAAAATATATTAGTATTCCATAAATATTATATATAAGTATTTATAAGAAAATATTAAATTGCGATGCAAAACTTTCACGAATAATAATTTGTCTTATACTCCATTCGCTTAGCTCGGGCATATTTTGACACAACAATTCCTACTTCTAAGTATTAATAGCTCAAGTATACTACTATTGCAGACTTCTTTCTTTGAAAAAAAGAAGAATTATTCTAAATAAAGGAAGTGTATACTAAACCCATCAAATTTTGGGTAGTATATATTTAAAAAATATATTTTAGTTGTTATAATTTAACATAACTATTTATTATATGGTGCAGATAAATAAATATTGATTGTCGGTAATTCGCAAAGTTCTATTTTATTTACTATTTAGTTTGTTTATTATTAATATTGGCTATGAGTACGTGTGCTTGGTTGTATAGTAATTTCCAGCCACTTTTAGTCTGTCAAAAAGTAACTAACTTCGCAAAAAAATAATTACTAAATTCACTAGACAGTTCGGATTGGGAATAGCGAACTGATTTTACAATGTGTGTAATCAATAATACAATAAGTAAACAATTTGACTAAAATAAAACAGTTATGTAGGAAGATATCCACTTGTATATTACCTTTTGTTTTAAACAATTTTATGAGCTGAAATTGTAGCGGATTATTAATGTCTACTTCACTGTAGATACTTTAAGAGCTAAAACAGACGAAGCGGTTTTCTCCGAGTCGGCAGCTGATCCGGCAAAGAAACGGTTGAAAACATATGCGCGTCGCCGCAACAGTTGACCGTGAAATTTAAACTAGTAGTACATAGTAGTGTAGTAAACAATATGAGTTCTTCTGATGAGAGTGCTAGTAAGTAAGTATCGCAAATATTGGATACATACCGTAACAAATAAGAGGAAAAATAGGGGATTTTTTATACTATTTATACAGAACTAATCGAAGACACAGAAAATCTTCAATTTTAGTAAAAATCCTCTGCACAAGCCCAACAGAGATAGAACAAACATAGACTCGTACCGTCCTATATCACCCACTAATGTATCATGCAAAGTTCTAGAAACAATTATAAACAAAAGACCATTGTGGTACTTGGAGCAAGAAAAACATTTTATTTCTCAGCAAAGTGGCTTCCGTCAAAATAGATCATGCGTAGACAACTTACTATATTTAGAGTCAGAGATACAAAAATGTTTTGCAAATAATCAAGAGACTATTGCAGTATTCTTCGATATCACCAATTCGTACGACACGGTTTGGAGGTTTAATATTATTCAAAATTACACAAATGGGGAATCAGAGGTAATATGCTAACAATTATAGAAAACTTTCTACAGTAAAGAGCTTTCTGTGTTCTGTCGATAATACCACTTCAACAAAAAATTCAGGAAAACGGAACACCTCAGGGGACAGTTATGAGCCCAACCCTCTTTCTCGTGGCTATCAACGATATACTGGATCACTACTCTCTGCAAGAATTCATTTATCAACTATTTTAGAGATATGGTCCACCTCAGTAGGCGTGCCATTTCCCCCCCCCCCTCCAAAAACAATATGCATGCTTTTCTCAAGACACCAGGACAACGGCTCCAAAGTTTAAAACTGTATGGCGAGGCGCTTATATTCTCGGACAAAATTAATTTTCTTGAAATGGTATTCGACCAAAAACTAATATGGAAACAACATATTTCAGAAATAAAAAAGTCTTACCAAGATGGATTAAAGGTTAGAAAAACATTATTAAATTTAAAATGCTTAACTGACAAAAACTATTAAATATTATTTAATAATATCACTAATCAATAATTCACTCGTTAGATCAAAAGTAGATTATAGGGCTATTGTATATATATATATATATATATATATATATATATATATATATATATATATATATATATATATATATATATATATATATATATATATATATATATATATATATATATATATATATATATATATATATATATATATATAATCGGTTTAAAACGTCCTCCGACGTCTTCCGATGCCCAATCTCCATGCATCTCTATCTTCGCAAAGATCTTCGTCTAAACCTCTCTCTCGGATCTCTCTGTCTATTCCTTCTCTCCAGCTCTTTCTGGGTCGGCCTCTTTTTCTCTTTCCATGTGGTGACCAATCTATAATCTGTTTGGGCAGACGATGTTCTGGCATTCTCTGCACATGTCCATACCACTTTAGTTGTTGTACTCTTATATCTTCGACAATCGTATGTGTGACTCCCATAACCTCTCGTATACGTTCGTTATTAATTCTTTCGAATTTTGATTTTCCTGCGGCCCGTCTCCAGTAGTCCATCTCCGTGGCTTCTAGTGTTCTTTCAGTAGTTGCCTTTAACTGCCACACGTCACTTCCATACATTACTATGCTCTTTATAATAGTGTTGTATATTCGATGTTTATTTTTTTTGAATAAATGTTGATCCCAGATAATACTATTTAGTTGAGATATGGCCCTTCTACCCTGAGTGTTTCGTTTTTTTATAGCCTGATCTGATTTGCCGTCGTCTGTGATTTCTACTCCTAAATAGGAATATTTATTGTTGTACTTAATGTGTTGTCCGTCGTTTAAAACTAGATTTTGTTCTTTACCACCGATGTTCATGTACATTGTTTTATCTATGTTGACTTCTAATCCCCATTTTTTGTATTCTTCGATTAATTTTCGAGTCATGTATTCTAGGTCGTCATATTCGTTAGCAATCACAATTTGATCATCAGCAAAACATAGAGTGTACAGGTTGTTATTGTTTAATTGTATACCCATGCCGCTGCATTTCCGCTTCCAGAGTTTTAATGCTTGTTCCAGATATATTTTGAAAAGTGTCGGCGCTAAGCAGCATCCCTGCTTCAGTCCTTTGTCTACTACAAAACCTTTGGAAACATTCGTTCCTATTTTAACTTTGGCGTTGGCGTTCTCATATAGTTTTTCCACTGCTGTTATGAGATTTGAGTTGATGTTCGTTTGTCTGAGAGTGTTCCATAACTTATTTTGAGGGATGCTATCGTAGGCCTTTTTTAGATCAACAAACAAAAAGTGGACTTCTTGATCTACAGCAACCTTTTTTTCTATAAGTTGGGTGATACAAAAAAGGTGGTCTATGGTCGATCTACCAGCTCTATTGTATATGCCCTGCTAAAAAACATGTCATTAAGCAACTTCACTCATTCAAAACGCAGCACTTCGCATTGCCACATGTGCATTTAGAATCACGCCAGTTAAGAAACTTCAATGCCCAACAGGAGAACCACCTCTTACCCTACGACGGAAGTATTTATTAAAAATTACACCCAGTGTTTTAAAATTCATTTACGGACGGTTACCTAAAAAAAGATAAGTTCGATTCACCATTCTATGAAAGAGTCCGAAGAAATTTAAAAGATGTGCAACTCCAAATTCCTGACCTCTTTCCTTCAAATGTAGAAACTCTTCCTCCTTGGTTAATCATGATTGCTGAAATCAATACGACACTACTCCAATATCACAAATCAGAGACATCAGCCAATGTAACCCGACAGTCATTTTTAAAGGAACTCGAGAATTTATGTGGGTTTCATCTCACAATGAAATACAAGGTAATGTAAAAGCAGACCTCTCAGCAAGAGAAGCTACCAATAAACGCTATGCTATAATAGTGACAAAGACTATCTCCAATAGCATAAAACAGTTCGTCAAAAAAAGTGATCAGGATGTGACAAAATAAGATTTATAGTTATCTAAACTAAAAGAAATTAAATCGATAGTGAAACCATGGCGTCAAGTAAACCTAAAAAGAGCTCACCAAGTCAAAATTGCTCGACTTCGATTAGATCATGCCACTATTACTCATAAGTACTCTAATGACTAAGGAAGACATTCCAGTGTGTGAATATTGGAAAGTCAACATTAGTATTATAGTTTATTCGTCTTCCGGGTTTGGACCGTGTCATTTGTGAGTGACCCAAAAGTGGGTTCATCTCGACGTTTCGCTACAATTGTATGTAGCTCCTTCAGGAGAACAAAGAAAAAGAAAAAGAAAAAGAAGACAGGAAGATGGGTAGTTAGCAACGGTAACTCAGTTACTCAACGCAACCAGAGGAGAATACTAACTACCAAGATGGGCATTTGGTCACAGTAACTCAACTACTCAACGCAGCCAGAGGTGAAAACCAAATGCCATTACAGGGATTCACGTCCAACAGCTCAGAACACTAACGCTTCGAGAGGCGGGGAGTGAATCCTCCCGCCTCTCGACGAGGTCGAGAGGATAAGTGAATAGGATTCACTCCCCGCCTCTCGACGCGTTAGTGTTCTGAGCTGTTGGACGTGAATCCCTGTCCTGGCATTTGGTTTTCACCTCTGGCTGCGTTGAGTAGTTGAGTTACTGTGACCAAATGCCCATCTTGGTAGTTAGTATTCGCCTCTGGTTGCGTTGAGTAACTGAGTTACCGTTGCTAACTACCCATCTTCCTGTCTTCTTTTTCTTTTTCTTTGTTCTCCTGAAGAAGCTACATACAATTGTAGCGAAACGTCGAGATGAACCCACTTTTGGGTCACTCACAAATGACACGGTCCAAACCCGGAAGACAAATAAACTATAATTCTGACTCTGGCCGTGGAAGCCTACGATTTCATTTGAGTCAACATTAGTGTTAAACACCTCCTACACCGAATGTTGAATGTATACAGTAAACAGACAAAATAACAATATTTCCAGTGATTTAAGACATAACAATATGACCTAATGGTGGTTAAAGTTTAAACAATATATTAATTAAAAATATCAACGATTATTGGAAGTATTGAATGCTTTACTGTCAGAAGCAAAACATTATGTTGGTATAACGACCACAACTCTAACTCTTGGTATGAGTGAAATAGAATTGTTAAGATTTGGTATTTCAATTGAATGCTCAGATGTACGAGCTCGTATTACTACTAGCATTAGATATTAGTCTTTCTCAAATCATTTCAGAAACAGTTGGTATCCAAAAATTTTGCTTCAACAAAAGAATGATATTAGTGGTAGTTTTTAGGCAGGATCTGTCACTTTTTTGTACGAATACAAATATATCTTTATTTATTTCTTCATTTATACTATTACTGATAAAATTTCATTTTAATTTTATATACCACCCCCACAGCTCGTATCCTTTAGAGACACACTTTCATTCGAATGATTTATGCATTTGGCCGACTTCTTCCTCTAATTTCATGATAAAGCGTAATCGTCCTGTTCCGACACTGGCCTCTTATTTATGTGTTTTCTATTGCCGAAATTAAACGGACGCGTGCTCGGCAGTATCGGCGGAGTATATTGCTTGCTCCACCCACACCCTATTTAAAAAAGTTATAAGAAGATCTATGGCGTACTATACGGAAAAACAACATGCAAACTGAATCGAACTTTAGCAAAATGAAGAAGAGATATTCGTTTTTCATACATAACTAAACTAATTCACTTTAATCCTAATATTTTTAATAACAGTTGTCTTCTTCCGAAAAAATAAGAAGAGAAAAGGTAAATTGTTTATACACAAGTGAGAAAGTGAGCAAAGGTACAAGGTAAAATAGCTAAGTGGAGGATACAAATTGTTTTATGTAGGTAAAAATAACAGGAATAATGGAATTGGTATAATTTCTGATAGAGAAATGAAAGAGAACGAAGTAGAAGTTGTCAAACCGAGTGATAGAATAATTTCAGTATACTTGTGAGTGATGAACGCCAAAAAAATGATGCCTTTGAGATGTGGTGCTAGAAAAGAATGCTGCTCATACCTTAGACAGTTCATAGGACAAATGTTTCTATTCTAAACCAACTCGAGAATAAAAAGGCTGTCCACAATATGTCTGCAACGTATTCTGCAATTTTTCGATCACATGGTTCGTAGAGGTGACGATAGTTTGGAGGGGTTAATTGTTTCTGGAAACGTTCTGGGGAGAAGATCAAGAGGACGATTAGCAACTGGATGGTTCGGCCAAATTACGAATTCAGCTCGAAACTCATTTAGAGCAGCTGAAGATAAAGACCAATGGAGAAGAATTGTTAGCAATATTAGAAGAAATCATATTGGAAGAAAGAGAAAAAAGAGAGAGAGAGAGAGAGAGAGAGAGAGAGAGAGAGAGTGAGAGAGATTTTAGACGTAGAAACACGCACTATCGTATCTAAATGTTCATTGGTCAATCAAGAACAATGCTTGTTTTTAGGGTTTGTAGGGATTAAAAAAGTCTGCACACTTAAATATGTGCTACCAAACATTGTTATCAACTGCTGAGCAAAATTATTTAATTCCTTAAAATAGTGCTTTCCTTAAATTTCGTTTTAAATGTGGTATAGCTCTACAAATCTACTATGTTCTTTTGCAAACTGCTTGGTACAACATCAATATAAACTGAAAAAAAGTTTCGGAAAATCTCGATGTTAAGCGAGATCTTTTTAATTGCAACTCAATTTATAGTTGTACCAAAAATTTTTTTCATTTTAGCATTTTGCTAACTAAAACTCTTCCCAGTTTCTTCAATAGCCTTCTTATAGATGAAAAAATGGTTGACCTTTCTTTAATAAATATCCTTAATAAATAATTTCAATTTATCCAAATCTAGCCATATGGCTTACACTCCCTCTAAGGGACAAATTCACTCATCCCAGATATCTAAGATATCAAGAAGATTGAGCTCTGGTGGGACCCTTTCCGCGTTATCGAGCCCTAGGTGACTTGGTATGCTGTATCTCCCAAAAAATTTTGTACACATCTGGACGTCGCGAGGAGTACAGCTTTCTGATTGGTGATATTTTTGTTGTATTTAACACGTAAGTTATTGGTGTTGGGTATCACCACATCAATAAGTGTTGTGTGCCTAGTAAGTTTATTAGCTAGTATGAGATCTGGTCTAGTATGTGCCACTGGTTGGTCTGTGAGCACAGTGCAGTCGAAGAATAGCTTGTAGTTGTCATTTTCAAGCATTTTGTCAGGGACTTATTGATAATAAGGAAGATGGTCGGTTTGGAGAAGTCTTAGCTTGTCAGCTAGTTCTTGGTTTATATCTTTCCTTTTGAGTCATGGCGTTCTTTATAATCAGTACCGACAAACGCCTGGCAGCCACTGGTAAGATGTTGGATGGTTTCTTGGGCTTGGCATCCATATCGGCATTTGTCATTTTGGACTTGAAGATCTTTAGCAACATATTTTAGGTAATTTGTAGTTGGAATAACCTGATCCTGAATGACAAGTAGGAAACTTGGCTGATCTCATTGAAATGTCAATTTATTATTATTTAGATTTAGCCATACGGCTCACACACCCTCTAAGGGGAAAATTCACTCATTCCAGATACTCACAGATTTATAGCTCTGGTGGGACTCTTTTCGTGTTATCGAACCCTATGTGACTTCCAAAAATGCGCAACACGTGTGCGATTTGCGAACTATTCGCGTAAGGCTTGATTCCTTGCGCTCGCATAGCAGATTCTCAAACGAAAGAACTGAATCTGCGGCTTTCACGGACACAAAACAATAAAATAAAAACTATTTCTATAAGTGTTGTATTGATTAATGCTAATGCTTGCGGTGCGGCCGCGGGGCTATTACTTGCGGGGTCGCGGTAGTGGTTATATGCCGCATGCGGCTCCTGGGATTGCCGATCGTTGAATTAGGAGATATACTTAGAAATATTCCGTCAGAGGAAAAATTCATAACACCATCTCTTGCACAAAACAGTTTAAAAGTAGGACAAAACAGAATATATAGAATATCAATTTACTACAAATAAGATGTTAACTTTGAATGGTAAAATCATTGTGAAAAGTAATGATTTTCGGAAACTAGCTAGGTATATACATTATAAGGGGTCGTTAAAATTTTCCCAAACTCTCTGATCGAATAAAAATTGCACAAGAACATAATGAGTGGCACAAGAGCTTTCAAATGATGTATTGATTGCCATATGATCTCATTTAAAATAATTTTATATTGAAAACTGAATTGAAAACTGAACCAAACGAAAAAAACTTGAAAAGCGGAAATTGAAACGTGAAAATAAACACTTTAAACTAAAATTATTGTTAATTCTCAATAAAAGTGCTAAATAATAATAAAATGTGTTAAGAAAATAACTTCAGTACAATATTTGGAATACCAGTTCTATTTTATCTAATTTTTTTTATAAAAGATTAAAATAAAAGCAACAAATCAGGAAAATAGTTAATGAATTTATTAACTGATAAATTTATATCATTTTTTAATCGAAACCTAGAAAAAATACTTTAGGTACGCCTTACTACTTACTAAATTGATTTCATGAAAGGTCAATAAGAATTATTATACCATCGCATCGAATTAGATTAGCCACAATTCAGTAATTACCCGCGCTACTGATTTATTGCTGGTCTTGTTCTTTATTGAATTTCCAACCATATCGCAACCAATTGTAGGATTCGGAACGAGGAATTCCGCTTCGACCCATTTTTAAATCGATCGTGGGTCTGTCTTTTGTAAGTGTCTGTGGCCGCGGAAGTGAATAATGGATTTCGGAAGAATTTTATAAGCTGTTTCAAAATACATTGGACATAAGTACTTGGATAATATTTTTTTATATTTCACAACCTCCTACAAAATAAAGTAAGAATCTCTCTGTAAGTTCAAAAAATTTCGTGGGTCTTTGCTGCCTCTAAGAATTTACAGTCTCAACAGTCTATCATATTCTCTCTCCAATCTTATATTCCCATAGTCTTTAAATCTTTTAAATGGGCCCTTTAGACTCATAGTATTTTGTTTTTAATTGCTGTATTGACAGATTCTAGTAAGAGCCTAAGAATGTATCCATTGAATTCTGGCAGATAATCCCCGGTAATAAGAAAAATTTCCCGATTGGGGAAATCTTTTTTAGATATCTAACGTCATGGAGCAAGACACCCTGGCACTTTTCGGCTGACTACGACACTAGGCCTAGTAGAAGACTCCAGGGTAGTGTCGGATTAACCTTGTTCCGTCTAAAACTGTATCCACCGTTTCAGAGTAGGGGTCTTGCCAATCAATAAACAACTCAAATCCATAATATATATTAACCGTCCACCTTAAAAGAAGAATAACTATATTACCAAAAGAAATCAAAAGAACGAAAATATATCCGTCAGGCCATAACTAATTTTGATACTTACCGGTTCTTGGCTCTCGAGAAAAAAGAAACAAAATTTCAGAACCCTGGCTCAATTTTCTCCTCTGTCCTCCTGTTCCTTCTTCTTTATTACTCCAGAGATCAGATAGTGTACTTCTCTCCATTCTTTATCTCTTTTTATCATTATGTTTACAATGTTTCTTACATCTAGCCTGAAACGCTTTCGCCTCTCGAAGTCTCCCCTCTCATTTGCCCATGTCTGGCAGTTTAAAATGTGGGCGGGAGCGTCCAGTACCCCACAAACAGTACAGTCTGCCGAGCCAGATGTGCCTATTCTATTTATGAAGCTCCTTCGTCCACTTTGCCTTTTCGCTGTCCACCTTTCCGTTATCTCTCTCTGTTCCTCATCTATATTTCCATCCATGCTCCTCGCATACACTCTCGCTCGCTCTTTGCCAACAAGACGATCGGTATCACCGCCCCAATGGCATGCAGATCCTCATTTGAGACCGTCCTATATTAGCTTGGCGTATTCCGCATTGTTCAGTGCGCTACACCACACGCAGGCAGCGTAGGACACCACCCACTGAAAAAACTCCATTTAGTCCCCTTTTTTGGTACTACCTGATCCTCCAATGATTTGCATCAGCCATATCAACGCCTCAATTGGCAGCCATATGAAGCCAAAAGACCAAGAGGAAGACCGTAAATGCGACGATATTAAAAGAACTGTAGGGCCAATGTGGAAACGTCTTACAAACAACAGAGATGACTGGCGAGAATTAGGGGAGGCCTATATTCGTCAATCCGAATAGATAAAAGGGCTTAAAAAAATATCAACGCCTCCAAACTTCGGTTCGCCTTCTCTACCGTTTTTTGAATGTGTACTTTGAACCTCAGTTCTTCCGACATCCAGACGTCCTAAAGGGTCCCTTGTCAACTGGATTCTTGTCCGATATTCGTTCGAGAAGCCATTCTTGATGGGTTTTCTGCATATGTCTTACCCACCTGTCTCGTCTCTGGATTTTTATCTCGTTAATTATACTTGGTTGGTTGTATATTTTTTCCAAATCTTCATTTTTTTATTCGATATTGTCCAGTTACTCAATAGACTGTAGGTCTAAATGTTTTCTCAATATTTTGTGTTCAAAGCGCCCTAATAGAAGTTTCGTGATAGCAAGGACGGGTCTAGAGAGGAAGCCATGAGGACCATGCCCCCCCCCCCCCAAAGAATTTTAAAAGATATACACTTAATAATTGTATCTTTCCATCTGTGACGATGGCCTTCTGCTTCTGGATAAAGATGCTGGACCTAGCAATAAAGAAAATTTCAGGAATTGTTAAGGTATAAAATGGCATCAGGAGATAAGACTTACACAACACCTATCCACACTTTCTCCCACAACTCCTTTTCAACGTCTATTAATCCTTTGTTCATCAGAAGTACAGTGAGAACAATACAGTCAGTAATATCATTTTTTAACATGGCAGCCAAGAGAAATGAAGTTTTAAAACTATGGGTTGAGCGCCACGAAACCCATTCAGATCTGGCATTTTTTACATATAATTCTTTTCTTAATTCTCTGAGTTTCTATAAAATGCACATCTGAGTTTCTAGTGTCAATGATGTTACTGATTGACATACTAAAATTAATATTGGCACTAAGCCGACTTCTGCAAACAAAATCTCTTGATGCTAACCTGGCGACTAAGACTGTTTGTAATACCATGCCGACATTGACAGATAGAAGATCTAACTGCGAATAAAGTAAGATCTTTATCGAAGTAAAATAATTAGCAGACTAATTAGACGTTGAAGTGGTTACCTAGATATGTGGGCAGACAAAATAAGAGAGCCAATCATCAAGATGGTCCAGAAGAATATTACAGACGTTCAATTTACATTTTATTATTTTTTAGTCAGTGTGGCTACAGCAGAGAGGTCCTTCTCAATATTAAGAAGAGTGAAGACTTTGATGAGGACAAGACGACAGACGACTCGAATTTGTTGTATGAGGTTTAGTGTACAAGAATAATTTTTAAGACAAATTAAGTAACTTTACCAATATTATTCGCCTTTAAGATTTTTCGTTGCTATACAAATAAAAATACTTTAATAAGTTTTAAATGTCTTTATGGCATTTTAAGCCTGATTTTTTAAAAATTTCCCCCAGACCACCCCAAAAAAGTTCATGCTCACCGCCCCCCGAAAATCGGTCCTGGATCCGCTCTTGCGTGATGGTCCCATTTTCTAAGCCATATGTTATGAATGGCCTAATCACTGTACTATGTATTCTGATCTGCGGTGATATCGACAAATTACATTTGCAACAATTTTTAAGTGCAAAAAGTGCTTACCGTTTTCGTCGAAAAGTTGAAAATGACGGTTATATTGAGCAAAAACGGTTCTCCTTTAAATTCAAAATAACATTACGGAAAGATTCAGTTGCGATTTTATTGACCCCTCCCCCATAAAGTTTAGAATAATAAATATTGGATCAGCTCACCATGTAAAGTTAGGCCTTCTTTTCGTCCCGACTGGACTACTAGTATATATTTCTAGAAAGCGTTATTACAAACTGCAACATTTTGTCAAATATACGTTAACAGCAACACATTATGCTTGCCAATATTGTCCTATTTTAAAGGAAATGATCTAATATGCCTGGATTCGTACACCCAACGACAATGATTATATATTTCTAGTTAATTAAACAACAAAAATATATCTTCTATCTTATAAAACGAGCGCAACCGATGTTTGTTTTTCTCAAGCTCCCTATCAACAAGTCAAGTATTTGAGTTCTCTAAAAAAATCTAACTAAAAACCATGCCAATCCTTTTAGCAAAATCTACGAGATATTAGAATATTAGTTCGTTATAAAAATAACACGATGACTGTTGTTTATTTTTGTACCGTAGCCTGAGGCTTCATTGCAACTCATATTAATTTGCATAATGTTTTAAAAAATTTAATTTCATATTTTCAATTATGCGAATATTACCTAGCTAGATGACAGAATGTTAGAAAGTATGGTCAAGTATAGGAGAAATCTGAGTAATTTTGTATAACAATATTGTCATTAACGGATTACGATGTGATGTACTCTCCAATGGACAAACAAAGAAAATAATGATAAGGACGTTAACCGTGTAACTTCTTCCATAAATTTTACGACAATAATTAGTCAGTTAACACTTGTATTGCTAGTCTATTGAGACTATTCAATCAGGGTAGCCCAGCAGCTGTGTGGACAACACGCTCAGCACAAATTGCAGACGACCCATGTTAATAGTCAGAGCGTGTCGGGCTACATAGAAACAGAGAAGACCACATTGTTTCAGAGCTTTAGTGCCACACTTTAGAGTAACTGTCTAACAAAACATTGCTTAAATAACACATATTTCATCTATAAGGAACAAAGATTGAAGAAACACCAATGGGTTCACCGCTGTCACAGGTAATAGCAAGCCTGTTTATACAAGAACTAGAACAGCGAGCAATAGAAACAGCCGAACAGCAACAGGATCATCCACATACCTAAGTCAAACACAAACTTTGGCATAGGTACATGGATGATACTTTTATCATCTGGTCACACGGAGAAGAAAAACTAAAGGTATTTTTAGAACACATCAATAATATCCACCATAAACTTCAGTTTACTATAGAACTAAAATCGAACATCTACCATTTTAAAATCTCTCTCTCTCTCTCTTGTCGTTTTCTCGTTACTGAGAATCGTTATGTCTTCCAATATTCCTAACAAATTGTTTCCATTGGTCTCTACTTTCAGCTGCTCTGAGAACTTGGCAGAATGAGTTTGCAGCTGATTTCTTAATTTGGTCAGACCATCTAGTTGGTAATCGTACTCTTGATCTTGTCTCCGGAAACGTTTCCAGAAACAATTAATCTCTCCAAACTATGGTCACCTCTGCGAACCACGTGACCGAAAAATTGCAGAATACGTTGCAGATATATTGTGGACAGCCTTTTTTAACCTCGAGTTGGTTTAAAATGGAGACGTATATCCTATGAGCTGTCCAAGGTATGTGCAGCATTCTTCTCCAGCACCATATCTCAAAGGCATCAATTTCCTGGCGCTTGCGTCTGCGAAGAGTGCAAGTCTCTATCTCTTGTAGAAATGTTGAGAATACAGGAGCATTCATCAGTATCATCTTGATATTTTCAGAGATATATCTCTCTTTAAAAACGTTTGTTTTAAAACTTAAAAAGAATGTTTGGGAAAGTATGTAGTATTCATTTTTATATTTTACAATTAAGATTTTTATTTTACTGTACTATAATGTGACCTAATTTAATCGTATATTCTAACGACTTTGCTTTAAAATATATTGTTCCCGGTTATTTCGTAAAATCGTATTGTTAAACTGGCTTAAACACATTTAGTTTGTTCAGAGAATTTGACTTTCTTTTATTATTTGGAAATGATGTCGCCATTCAAAAGCTCATTACAATAGCTCTATACTGACTGTATTCTAATAAACCACAGATACCGAAACGCAATACATGTAATAACAGCGACACAGATAGAATGTATGATATGTAATCCTTTGTTACTTAGGAACTGTAGTATTTCACCTGGTATTGAATTAATTCCTAGGGATTTATTTCCCTTTAGCGATTTAAGTGAATCTTTTACTCCAGCGAGTAAGACAATAGGTTCTTTAGGGTAGTCAGAGGGTCATTGATTTTCTGCTGGTATCTCGTTATATTTATATAGCTCGCCACAGTATCGCCGTGTTTCCAATACTTCGTCAGTATCGGTCTTTAGATTACCATCCTTATCTGTTACAGACTACGTGTTCAATTTTCCTACATGCGAAAAATCATGTCATTTTTTCTCTGTATTACTAACTATCATTCAAGCACAATTTTACAATCATTACCTTAGTCCAACCCTTGATAATACTTTCTACTTACATTTACAACCCCCCTCCTGTAGAAATACAGACAGTTTTAAAATAACGAAAAAGAAGACTCCCTCTTGCCTGTTGCCTGTCTCTTCTCTTGCCTGTTACCTATCGCTGGGAACAGACGCTCTCTCTTGCCTGTTGACTATCGTTAACAACAGAAGTACTCTCTCTACTGTTGACTGCCGCTAATAACAGACATTCTCTCTCTCGCCCGATTTTAGTTACGCGAAAAATACCGCAAATACTGTTTTAAATCGTATACAGACAAAAATGTGCTCTATTTCGTGATCTCAGTGTTAGTAGCGCGAGACATGTGTTCAGTAACCGGTAACCCGGAGAGCTTCCCCGTATGAAGAACAACTGCGAGTGAAAGCCTGTAAATACCGTGAGTGTGAGTGCTGCAGCAGTATTGGTAAGACTTTGTATAAACTTAATTTGCTATAATCTGTAGAATGTAGAACATTTTACTACTTATCCTAATTTATTTGAATTAGCCCTAGGTAATACAGTCCTCATACACTGAAATTATTGTCATAATTTCACATAAGTACACCCTTTTTGTACACCACGTTTGAGATTTAAATTCTCTGGTAAGGAGTTTGATCTTCTGAAATACATCCTTTGGTTCATTTCGACAGCCATGTTCCTCTATCTCTCTGCATTTTTAAGAAATGTAATAAGCTTTGTCTTTGCTGCACTGTTTTCTGATTTCTTTCGATAACGCTCTGTATTCATCGTTAGTTCCGTATTTAGTTTTATGATATTTTCTGCATTGAGTCACAGTCCACGTATTATCGGATATCCACGGCTTACGATCCGTGGAAACCGCTGCTTTAGTCTTTTGCAGCCTCGATTATCTTATCTTTGAGATAGATCCAAGTGCCCTCAGGATCAATATCTACTTGGTCTAAAGAAATAGCTTCTTCTAGGTTTTGTTGGAAGTCATTGATTGTTGATGGATTTAGAGACATCACTTTTCTTAGGTGTCTTCTTTTTGGGACTTAAAAACGAAGTCGAACGTTCAATACCAGGAGTTGATGATCGCCGACGACCTCCATCTTGATCTTATTAGGATGTAGTCTACTTGATTCCTTGTTCGTCCATCTGGGCTGCGACATTTGTATAATCTCCGTGGGTGATGTTGGTAGAACGTCTTTGTAATTGTAAGATGTTCTTCACAAAACTCCACTAGACGGTCGCTATTCTCATTTCTCTGTCCCAGTCCATTTTTGCCCGGCACTTCTTCAATATTTTCTTTAGGTGACCCTACTTTGGCGTTAAAGTCTCCTAAAATTAGATTAGTTCACGATTCGGAATAGCGCTAACAGTTTCTTCTAGACGACCATAGAACGTGTTGATGTCTTCTTTTTGTGCAGCTGTTGTGTAGAAGCGTATATCTGGAGAAGGTGTAGGGTATTGGTGGATACTCTCATTTTCATGGATATTATCCTATCATCAACAGTATTATATCCAATTACGCAGTTGTTTAGTTTACAGGGTACAATTATTATCACATTATTATCATGATTGTTATTTTCGTTATTATCACATTCAAGATGGAAAAAAATGCAATCGCTGGTAAACATAAGTGATGAGATTTACACATCGTTTACTAACAGAATTAAGACATGGCAATAAGTGATATCTGACGTAAAACCACAATCAATTCGCATTTAATATACAAAAGTTACAAAACTATCGGTCTTGAGTCATATATTTAAAAAGTGCTGAGTAAATAACCCTCCCCAAAAATATAAATTATCATATAGCATTGTTAATAATATCTACCAACAATTAACCATTTTAGAGACCCCAGGGGCCCCTACTGCCAAGTATTGATTACACCGTACAATTGTTGGAAAAAATTGGGAGTACAAATATGCCAAGGATGCTTTGTCATTAACTTATGATCGCTTGAAAATTAAAAATCAGAATGCATTGAATTAAGAAAATTAGCATAATAACGATCAATGTTTTTATTTACCAATTTATTTATTTACATAAATAGGTACATCGTGATCATAGTGAGATGGACGGTTATGTTATGTGGGCGGAAAGCTATTAATGACACGTGAACTTACGTGAAAAAAATTAGTATTTTGAAGTTATCAAGGATATGGCATACTTGTGTTAAATTAAGCTATTAACTAAAAAATCGTGAGAAAATATTGATATTATGTCCTAAAAAAAAATTACAGCTTCAGATTAAGCACGATGCAAAATGTGTACAAACTCTTTATGACCTTTATTTGTCTCAACAGGCCTTTAATGACTTAAAATTATAATTTTTATTATTATTTTCAAGTTTTATTTAACATTGTTAGTTCATTTCTATAGCGGTCTTCCCTTTCCGCTTTTCTGTACTGGTTTTTGCTACAGGAATAATTTTTGCATTCGTCTTTATACTGTAGAATATCTACTACTTTGTTTATTCTTCTTCTCCACTACTTTCTACAATTCTTTTGTAATTTGATCTAACATTTTTTCAACTAATTTGTTTCTGATTTTCTTTGATTCAACTTCCGGTCTATTCTATGACATAAAATTATATTTAGAACCATCTAAGGAGAGAATCCGGCATGTAATTAGTCCAATTATATGTTCTTTCAAGGAATGTTACATATATTTACCTAATTCTTCTTCTTCTTCTTCGTCTAGCCATTCACGTCCACATCTGAACATAAGCCTCTTCAAGTCTTCCTTTCCATTGTTTTTTATTGTACGCTACTTGTAGCCAATTTTTCCCGGCAGTCCTTTTCAGATCATCTGTCCATCTCATAGGAGGTCTGCCTCTGGGTCTTTTGTGTTGGTATGGTCTCCAGGTTAAAATTGATCTGTGCCATTTGTTTAGATCGCTCCTAGCTACATGTCCAGCGTATTCCCATTTCAGCTTTAATGCTTTTTGCACCACATCGGTGACTTTGGTTTTCTGTCTTATCCATGTGTTTGTTTTCTTGTCCTTAAGTGATATACCTAGCATTGATCTTTCCATCGCGTGTTGAGTGACTCTAAGTATATTCATATTCTTTTTTGTGCTTGTCCATGTTTGTGCCGCATAAGTTAATATCGGGATAATGCATGCATCAAAAACTTTAGATCTAAGATGTAATTGAATTTGTTGATTTCTGAGTATATAGTTCAGTTTACCGAATGCTGCCCAAGCTAACTTTCTTCTTCTTTTTATTTCTTCAGTCTGAATTTCCCTATTTAGGGAAACCTAACCTAACCTAATTAAGATTTAAATATTTATTCTTCTTCTTTTACTTGTTCTTCCTCTTTATAAGCAATTAAAGAAACCACAATTAAAGATAAAATTACGTTTATTGACGTTTCAATTTCCACTTCGGAAATCGTTCTCGATTTCCGAAGTGGAAATTATCTTCACACAATATCTACACTTCCATTATTGATGCCATAAATGGCATCAATAATGAAAGGTTAGATTCAATAAGCAGTGAACAGCAAGTTAAAAATGATAGCAATAAAATAGAGGTTTTAGTAAACCAAGTTAAAATAAAGTTTAACAACAATTTTAGAAAAGAAGCCATGTCTTCTATTAAAGATTTTAAAGTACATATAAAGTTAAGGGATGGTGTGAAACCAATATTTCACAGAGCTTATGAAATGCCATATGCATTGAAACTAAAAGTCTTCTTCTTCTTCCTATGCCGTCTCCATTAACGGAGACGTTAGAGACATTAACGTTGGCGACCACATTTTTAAAAGCTTCTCTGTCTTTTGCAACGTGGAATATTTCGTCTACAGTCATGTTTGTCCAGTCTCGAATATTTCGCAACCATGACTTCCTCTTTCTGCCTATTCCCTTTTTGCCATCGACTCTACCCTGCATGATGACCTGCAGAAGACTATATTTATTATTTCTTAGTATGTGTCCAAGGTATGCAGTCTTGCGTACTTTTATCGTTCTCAACAATTTTTTGACTCGACCCATTCTTCTCAGCACTTCCTCATTAGTGACCCTGGCAGTCCATGGGATTCTCAAGATTCTCCGGTATATCCAAAGTTCAAAGGCTTCAATCTTTTTAACTATTTGCGCTTTTAGTGTCCATGTTTCTACCCCGTACAATAATTGCGACCAGACGTAACATTCAACAAACCTCAGTCTCAGCGCCAAACCAAAAGTAGAGGAAGAGTTAGGTAGAATGGTGAGTATGGGTATTTTATCAAAGGTAAAGAGTAGTAAGTGGGCTAGTCCTATAGTTATTGTACCCAAAAGGAATGTAAATGAAATTAGAATTTGTGTTGATTTTAAAAAGACGTTAAATACAGCCATAGATGGAGATCACTGTGTATTACCTTTGCCTAATGATATATATGCTAGTTTAGCAGGTAGTAAATATTTTACAGTGTTAGACTTAAAAGGAGCACACCAGCAACTTGAAATAGGGGAAGAATCGAAAGAATATTTTACTAATAACACTCACTTGGGGTTGTTTAGATATAACAGACATACTTATGGGGTAAGCTCAGCCCCAGGTATTTTTCAAACAATAATGGACACAGTGCTGGCCAATCTCCCAAAGACTAAATGTTATTTAGACGATATTTTAATTCATGGTACTTTAGATAAATGTCATTTAAATGTAATTAATGTTTTAAAAAAAAATAGAGGAATACAACATAAAAATAAATGGTAGTAAATGTAAATTTTATAAATCAAGTGTAGAGTTTTTGGGTCATATTATAGATGCAGGTGGTCTACATCCAACGGAAGAAAAAGTCATATGTATTAAAAATGCCGCAGCGCCAGAAAATGTAACACAGTTCAAATCGTATTTAGGTCTTCTTAATTTCTATGGGAAATTTATTAGTATGTTGTCTACAAAGCTTAAACCATTATATGACCTATGCAAAGCAAACACGAAATTTGAATGGACTGAGGAAGCTGAACAAACTTTTCAGCAGAGTAAAAAGTTACTAATGTCAAATGATGTATTAACTCATTATGACCCTCGCCTTCCAATTGTTATTACTTTTGATGCTAGTGGGTATGGAGTTGGAGCAGTATTGAGCCACAAAATAGATGGTGATCTAAAACCTATAATGTTTGCATCTAGTACAATATCAACAACTGAAGAACTGTATTCTAATTTGAAAAGGGAGCGTTTAGCTATAATATTTGGCTTAAAACGTTTCCATAAATATATATATGGTCGAAAGTTTGTATTGTTGACTGATCATCAACCTTTACAATTTATTTTCGGAAAGATTAAAAGTATTCCAGTAGCTGCAGCATCTAGAATCACTCGTTGGGCTATTACTCTATCTGCCTATGATTATGAAATACAGTATAAAAAGGGAAAGATGATTGCAAATGCTGATGGTCTATCGAGGCTTCCGATGACATCAGAAACAGAAATCTCAAGTTCTCTTTATTTTTTCTGTTTAGTTAATAGTATTCCGTTAAATTTTAAAGATATTATGAATGCTACTAAGAAAGATTTGCTAATATTAAAAGTAATAGAATATACGTTATCTGGGTGGCCTGAATCAGTATCAGATGTTTCATTGAAACCTTTTTTTAAAAGGAAACATGAATTATCAGTTGAAAATCATTGTTTACTAGCAGGAAACAAAGTAGTGATCCCTAGCTCTTTGCGTAATAATATCTTATCCCTATTTCATGAACAGCATTTAGGAGTAGTACGAACAAAAATGCTAGTTAGATCTTACTGTTGGTGGCCTAAGTTAACAGATGATATTGAAAATTTTATTAGTTCTTGTAGTACTTGTTAAGAAACACAAAACTTTTCTAACTCTAGTACATTTTTACTTTGGCCAAATGCTCTCAATAATTTTTATAGAGTCAGTATAGATTTCTTTCATAAGCATAATCACACTTTTTTAATAGTAGTAGACAATAAATCTAAATGGATCGATATTAAAATGATGGACAGGGGTACAAATGCTTCTGAAACAATTATTAAATTAAAAGAAGTATTTGCTGTGTTTGGGTTACCAGTTGAATTGGTTTCAGATAATTGACCACCCTTTAGTTCTAGTGAATTTGTACAGTTTTGTCAAGCCAATGGGATCATACAAATAAAGGCACCACCCTATCACCCACAAAGTAATGGCATTGCGGAGAGAGCAGTGCAAACTGTAAAAAAAAGGGATTGGGCAAAACATTAAATTTTGGAAGAAGCGTTCTAATAACAATTCAGGTGATTGCAAGCCAGTTGTTAAATTTTTTGTTTACATATAGAAATACACCATCAACAGTTACAGGCATTAGTCCATCAGAGAACTTATTTAAAGTCAAGCCTAGAACGCGATTTGATTTAATTAAACCTAATAATAAAACTCGTATTGCAGAATCAAGTTCATCTAATGATATAAAACTATATAATGTTAACGAAGCTGTATATGTAACGAATACATTAACCAAGTTATGGTCCAGGGGTAAGATAGTACGAGTTGTAAGTGTGTCAACATATTTTGTACAAATAGGGGAAAATATAAGTTTTGTACATGCTAGTGATATTCGTAAATGTAAATTTGAGGAAGATACTGAAAAAGTTGTAAATGATTCTGGGCAAGAATCAGTTACAAATGGAAACCCTAATAATGTAATATCGAGACAACTACCAGTAACAAATGAAACAGTAGAGAGTCCTATTAGTAATGATAAGAATGAATTCAATGATTTTAATGAAAATACTGAAAGGATCTTTGATAAAACTGAGGTCAGACTTTCTACTACTCCAAAAGTTACTGCTAATCGTTCAGGTAGAGTAATTAAAGCTCCTACCAAATTAAATTTGTAACATTTGTTTATTAATTATTTTGTTTACTTTTTTAAGCGGGGAAGATTGTTATGAAAGTACCTTTAGAAAGAGGCCACTATGTTTTGTATTAGGTTAGGTTATCTGTGTCATGTCAATTGTGAGGGTGTCAATAAATAAGTTAGTTGAAATTAGTTGAGTCTTATTTATTATAATTCTATAAATATATAACATTCAAGTATTCATCTTACTCTCTCACTTTGATTTGTTATGGTCCTTCAGGATATTTTGGTTTAATTTTGATTATTACTTTAATATTACGTAATGTTACACAAGCAAGTGCAATGCAACCAATGGAAGAAGAAAATAAACAACAAAATGAGGTAATGATGAAACAACAAGAAAACAATTTCTTGAAATTTCAAAATAGAATAGCACAATATGAAGAGAAGAAAAGAAAGGAGAAGGCATTATTGAAAAATCGAAAGAGGTGTTCAAAATTTTTCTTGAATAATGCTAGCTGGGATTTCATACCGTATTACAATTAATTACAAATATATAATACAATAAGACAATGCATGTAAAGTAACTATCAAACTAACAATTAAACCGAAATAGGGTAAAACACCCAGTAGTCAGCCTTTTAGTGAGAATCTTAATTTGTTTCAATTGCATATAAAAAAATAAAGACGTTAAATAAAAACAAATATTTTTATCAGAAACTTTGTTTATTAAATTATCGAAAGAGATTAACTAAATGTTATTATTATGTTATAATTATAAAAAAAAAACAACACTTAACAAAATATTGCACTTTTCACCAGTAGTCAGCCTCATTTCTCCACAAGTCAGCCATGTCTATACCCTGTAGTCAGCCACTTACTTATTCTTGCATGTTGGACATAGAAACTCTTTATTATATACATTCTCATAAACGTCACCAACAAATTCAGTACATTTTAGATGATACCACGCAGGACAATTGTCACAACCAATATTCTTTAATTCGTTTATTTCTGTGTCACTAGTCAGTTCCTCTTCACACGAGTCACACCTTATTCTGCTCACTGTGCATGTTGTACTATTCTTCCTCTTTTTACTGTTTTTGGACTTCAATAGCCTTTCGGCTTTTCTTTTTTGTAATTCTTCTTTTTTCTTTTCTCTTTCTTTCTCCTTCTTTTCCTTAGCTTCCAGTCTTTTAATTTTTTTAATCAATATATCGTTCTTTTTCTGCTCCTTAATTTCTTCCTTCTGCTTCTCAAACTGTCTCCACTCATCGGAGGAAATGGCTCCTATTCTATTAATAGACATCTTCTTTTTTATGGTCTTAGATGTACTAGGTAAAGTTAAATACTTACCTAACACGGGAGATAGATTTGTTGATTTGACAACAACATTGGACAAGATATTTATTCTGTTTTTGATATTTTTTGAACTGTCATTTAATTTGTTTTGCATATTTTGTGTATTATTTTCTTGCAAAATATCATTTTCGGTGGGGTTTGGGTTCCTGCACTCTTGATTTGTTATTTTTATATTCTCCGTAATGTAGTTATGGTTTTCTAAAAGTTCGTCTTCCATTCGATTTTCTTTGTCATCCTCCATCTTATCTGATGATTAATTATCTTGATGGCGGTGTTCAAATGCCTATTCTTTATTTTCTTGTCTGGAGATTTAACATTCTTAGTGGAATTCTGATGTTTTTCAAGAATATTTTGTACACATTTTGAGTAATCCAAGGCATTTGGATTGTATGGATATAAGCCACACTTGCGAAAACCATTGCTGATAATTACAGGCAAATTTTCTTTTTCTAAAACTTTTTTGAGCAATGGACAAAACGTTGATTTGCTCAAAATATTATTAACATTTTCAGGACGAATTGCCCATTCGTGTACTGTATCTTTCCATTGTGACTTTAAAGGCTTAAATACACTTACATCTGCAGGCTGAATCAAATGTGTCGCATTTGGTGGAAGTGAGTAAAGGATAATACCGTTTTCGTAACAATATTCACTGAGCCGCATTGTTAAGTGGCTTTTATGTCCATCAACAAAAACGATAACTGGCTTTTTGATGTTTTTTTCTTCCACCCATGTGTTCAAACCTTTAACTATATAATCATAAAATATATCTGATTTCATCCACCCAGTTTCGGATTTTCTAATAGCCATCCAGCAGGCATACTGTTTATAACATCTTTTGGTGGTCTTACATATGGAAACACTACACAAGGAGGCAAAATCTTCCCAGAAGCTGATATAAATACAAGAACTGTAACAGCCTCTTTTTCTTTGCCTTTTACGATTTTGTAGACATTCTTGTACCCTCTAGGTGCAATAACTTTTCCTGTTTTGGGACATATGTAGAAACTGGTTTCATCACCATTAAAAATACGATCTGGGTCAGTCAAAATATCAGTCGCGTTTATATCTTCTAAATGCTTCAGTAATTCAGTAAACCACTTCCGAATACTTTCTTCGGTTACTGCTGCTCGGCCCTTAGATATATTTTTCGGGTGTCCTTTCACTTAACTCAGGATTTCGTCTAAGAAATGACTGGTACCATTTTTTTCCCGGCCTATTATTTACAAATGGGTTAGGTCTAGGTTTGTCCTCTTGGGAAATAATATTATGGACAGTATTAAGAAGATCGTCGCGTTTTAAAGGAAAGCCACATTTTGCTAAGGCTATGCACCACTCTTTCAAGGCAGTCTCTTCTTCTTTAGAAAGTACCGAGTCTGGTCCCATTTGACGTGGTACTTCTGGGACTCTTAAATGTAGCCGATCTTGTAGGGTTCCTCGTGGTACGCTAAAAACTCGACTAGCTTCTCTAATTGTCATCCCATTTCTTATTGCGGTCATAGCTTCTGACAATTGCTCTTCTTTATACTTGTGGATTGGTCTTTTCGACATGATGACAATCTGTAATAAAAGATTTTTATGTTAAAAACCCCTACCATAAATTTAATCCTAATTAAAAGGCATTAAGATCCAGTTTTATGTATCAGAACTAACGGCCGACTATTGGAGTTTAAAGTCTATTACTCGGCCCTCACCGTGCATTTACTTTTATACATGGCTGACTACTGGAAATCTAAGAAAATCGTAACAAACCAGTACTCAGCCCCTTGTGGCTGAGTACTGGATCAACCTTAAAAAATCGAGAACCCAGTAGTCGGCCCCCTAAATTAAAAGGCAATAAACAAATAAAATGCGTCTAATGATTAATTTTATCATAAAATAAACATTTTATAACATCATTACATAAAATCCACCAGAAATTACATAAAATTCATAGAAAAACTTACCGAAATCTCGAACACGTTTTTCTACAAAAAATATTGCAACAGCGAATCGTCTAGACTTGTCTGTGGCGGGAGTGAAAATGAACGAGTACAGCTCATCAACCTGTGGTGCTATTAGTTCGGGGGTGTTCGTATTGACCAATGAAGGGACATAGATTTTGTCAACAGTCATTTCACTGGTTTAAACTAATTTCAACACTATTTACATTATAATAAAGACTGTAAAGGCCGACTACTGGTGCGAGGCTGACTATTGGGTGCTTTACCCTAACCTGTTTTGATTTATTAGGTACATAAATTTGGGAACGATTAAAAACACCGTAGTATTTAGCACTGTATGTAAAAAACCTATTTATTCCGTAGTAAAAAAATAATTTTACCGATTATGATAGCATACCTAGACGAAAGCTTTTAGTTTTATCGAGAAAATACTTTTATAAACCTGATAAATATTCACGAATGTCACAATAATAGAAAAAACTAGCCTTGAAATGATTCACCATTTAAAATAACAATCGATTTCAAAAAAAAAATATATAAAAATCACACTACAATAAAGACTATTACCAATTGGTGGATCTTTTTATTGCTATAGTCAGGTCCCTTACAAAGCATATTATGTATATAGTTTATATGTGTGATATACTATACGTACCTTATGGAAAATGTGAAATTAATATGTTTTATAAAAAAAACACAAAACATAATATAATTATGTTTTGAGTTATGCAAAAGAGTTTCCTTCTTTTCTTTCAAACCATCTTAAAGGGTTTCAAAGATATTCATTTTTTAAATGGTTTAAATCATGGACGTATAAACATAGATGGACACAGCAATAAGATACCTTTAAAACACAATGTTTTGAAGCTTCGATAGAATGTGATGCTTCCGCAATGAGCATAAGCGTGCTTGAATTATTACTCGCGGGTAATTATTCAGATTTTAAAAATTGTAAGTAGTAATAATGTATAAAAACACGTTCAAAGAATTTAAAAAACGAGAGTTTAACTATTAACAAATCACGTCTTTATAGAAAAATTAAAATACAATTTTATTTGCTTTAAAATTAATACAATTAAATATAGTTGAATTCAAGTTAATTTTTTAATAGGTATCAAAATATTGCTACAATAAAAAATCTTTATGTTTTCTCCTAAATTTGCTACCCAAATAGTTCGATCGTCAATATTATTTGGAAACCTACATAGAAAAATAAATGAGTTTTATTCGTTTCACTAATTTATTTGTATCCATGAGAAATATTAAATTAAAAAGGTACTAAACAGATATTTTTTAATCAAATGATGTCTACTTACAATTTAAAAATGTCTACTAATTTCATGAACTCATATCTTATTCAATACATTAATGAACATGAATAAACCCAATGGTACCCCTATTAAAATGTAAACAAACACGCTTCCTCATCTTAAATAATGTAAATTGTATGTACTTACAAACGAAATGAGAGATCGGGATGTAATATTTCGTTTATTTTAATTTCACTTTTCACTAATATCACTCAAAATACAGCCAAAATATCGAAAAACAACTTTTACTAAAAAGTAGACAAACATGGAACAGCATTTGAAGTTTGACGTAGATCCATAAGACAGAGAAATGTAAGAAATGTAAACAACCGTTGCCATTTATAAATAGTTTTCAGTGCTTCTACATATAAAATAATTGATTGATATCTATTATAAGCTAATTAAATGATAATGCACACTATGTGCACACTTGATATTTTGATTACAATTAAATACATTAATCTAACCAATAAATTATTATTTTGGTTTGATAGCACCTGTAGAGTATAAAATACGGAGTAATATTTTCAGCGACTCGCGAATAAGAAATTTTAAAACACAACGTGACAACAGTTGAAGGTGATGAGAATGTGACCTATTCAAATAATTTTGACTACGTAATTTTATGTAAATAACTGAATCCATCTGTGTTCATACGTTCATGGTTTAAATGGTCAATAACTGCAGATAAATTAAAATTTTTAAATAATGAGATAAAAAATAAAAATTAAGTGACAAATGGCTAATAAAATACAAAACGTTTTGGTAACTTGTCAATTATGTACATGGAAACAGAAAATATGAAATACTGAACTTTCCCAATCAGTGGTACATTTAATTTGGCTAGAACCTTTTCATTCATTGTAAGAATCACTTCCTTTTAATCCTCTTAGCGCATTCACAGTAATTTTGATTAAATTTAGCATTTTCTATATTATCATATAAAAAAAAATTACAAAACAGTTCATCTAAATAAAGATCATTTTAAACAGAAGATATACTACCAATTTTAATTAACTTTATAAGACATATAACAGGAGAGGATCGGGACGCCGTCGTATTTTGTGGTTAAAAAACCTCCGACAATGGTTTGGGATGACCTCCCTGTTTTGTAGAGCAGTCAATAAAACCATGATAGCCTTGATGATCGCCAATATGCGGACCGGATAAGGCACTAAAGAAGAAGAAGAAGACATATTGGAACTAATACAACATTTGTTGATGTTCATATAGAGATGATATTGTAAATAAAAATTTTGCAAGATGCAAATCTTTATATTCTAGTTTATTCATCACTCACAACTATTAAAACATAATTAGTAGTTGCGTTAAGTGTACAGACAACTTCTTGTCCTCCAAATGTTCAAACGAAATAAGGTGCAGAAATTGTCAACACAAACTTAATGCTAACGGCAGATGCTGTTTAATTTATAAAGAGACGTAAAAAAAACATTCCCAGAAGTGAGAAATAACATACAATCATATTAACCAAACTCTTCAATAAAATTATTATACTCGTCAAATAAGCAATCAGCTATATGTAGGCCCAAGGCCCAAGAGGGCTGAATCTACAGGACTCTTCAGCTCTATATGAACCCCTCAGAAAGAAATAATGGTCTACTGTCTTTAAAGGGCACGAACCTCTTCGGATTAATGCAAGACACAGTAATTCGTACGACGGTTTCTCGGAAAATCACTTTAAGCATGCTTCTCACAATCTTACAATCCAAATTTTCTTGTGATTGGGCTATCTTTGGTAAGACCAAACTCTTGATGTCATAATTGCACACGACTTTCTTTAAATTAGTTGGAGCAGGACTATGTTCTCGTAGCTTGCCCTTCTGTAAAAGACTTCCTGGTCACCACATACAGCAAAGATCAAGGACTATCTTCTAATTGCAGTACTATTCCAACTTAAAGCTACTGATTGTTCAGCTGGTCCAAGCGACCGAACTTCTTATTGAATACGGACGAGATTCATTAAGACATCTCGAGGTCTCAGCAACACAGTGGGCTAGAGAGACAATTTCCTGAACATTAAAAAGATCCTGTTGAACTTCTCTGGTCACGCCGAATCTAGCACTTTTTCTTTCTGCGCAATTTGACTTAAATTCCTTAAAGTTTGGTCGCTGGTTATCTTTGATCTCATGTTGAAGGGTTCGTACTTCTTTTGTTTTATTTGAGACAGCATAAGGTGCCAGACGATTTATATGAACAACTTTTGGTTTACTTTCTTAACTTCAGGCGGTCGATGTTCTTGGCGTGCAACCTGTTCTTCGGAAAGTCTGCAGCCAAACTCTAGGTTGCAGGACAAACGAACTTAACGATACATCACGCAATTTGGAGTTGGCCTGTAGTTTCATTCGGTAGAATGAAGCGGTAGGCCATTAGGAATAAATAAATGTGCTAATCCCAATTTCTTTGATGTTCAGATACAACTTCGGACAGGTGTTTACCCATCGTTCGATTCATTCTTTCGACCATTCCATTATTTAGAATGCAGGCGTGTCATTCTGGTCTTATTGAAACCAACAAATTTACAAACGTTTTGGAAGAGGGTTGACTGGAAGTCTCGCTCTTGGTCGGAGTGGATTTCTAAGGGAACACCAATTTGGCTAAAGAATTCTTTAACAAGTACCTCTGCAACGGTAGCAGCTTCTTGATTTGGTACCGCATAGGCCTCAGACAAGAATATATTTATTTCCATCATTCGTTTCTGGAAATGGACCTGCAATATCGATTGCTACTCTTTCCATAGGACTTTCAACATTGGACTGTTTCATGGGTGCCCTCTTTTTACCAACTGGACTATTACTGGTAGCAAATAGTTCATATTTCCGGCACCATCTTCCTACATTATCTCTACAGTTAACCCAATAGAACTGTTCTCGAACCTTTTGCAGAGTCTTCATAATATCAAAATGTCCACCTAATTTTCTGACTGTTGTATTATTTTCTTGTAAATTACAGAGAATGTGACCTACGTCGCCATCATTCCACATCTGGGTTCGCGTATCTTCGGAATCGTGTTACGAACTACTTTCCGTATAATTTTCTTCAGACGTTTATCGTTTTGTTCGTCGCTCTCTTTAGAGGTTCGTACTCGATAGCTCCTTGAAGCTTGAGTAGTTGTTTCGTGTTCGTGTTTTCGTGTTCCAAGGCAATGGCGAGCGCTTCATCTAAAACTTTCGGTCTTGCTAGTCGTAAAGCTTTCTGTAGTTTACTGTCTCTCAACCCATTAATGAAGGTATCTACAGCAATTTCTTCCAATATGTTATCTGGTGCCTCCGGATAAGCCAACAGCGCTATACGAGCAACATCTGCTTCAAATTCTTGCAAATTCTCGCTTGCTCGTTAAATTCTACTCCTTATTAATTTGTACTTTGTAGACTTTTTGTAGATGGCCATTTCCATAACGTTTGTCTAGTCCAGTGAACAATGTCTGGTAACATTTTTCTTGAAGTAAAAAAAGACAAAGAAACATACAGCGGCACCAAGAAGACATAAAAGCTATTCTACAGAAGCCTTAAGACGTTAAGAACACAGAAAAAAACACCAAATATACAGTATTAAGGTTAAAAATGAATATTTTGGATTTTGAACTTTGGATTTTGAATTTTGGATGTGAATGGATATAATGAAGAACTATCAATGGATAAAAACCAAGATGACATTAATAAATAATAAAATAATCAATATATTTATGGATGTGTTAAGATTACTGTTTATGATGACATAATATTTGTACTTATTTGGAAATTTGCTTCAAAGGATCTTCATCACTGGACCGTTTTCCTCTTGACATTACGCTTTTAACATAATGTTTAATGCTTTTTTTCTGACATAGATTACAATAAACCTCATTTTTATGAGTTTTAAATAGGTGTGTTATATAAGAATGATTTGATCAAATACAACTCAAAACTGTTTGAATATTAAACTCAAATATAAAAGTGTGGAATTAAACAAAAAATCTTAAACTTGATTCTTGACTGCGTTTTTGTCTAGTTTTATATAAATTCTATGATTTAATAAAAAAATTGATGCTATAGAGCAAGTTGCACTCCAAGGAACCGCACTAATAAGGATAGTCGAGTGCCAGAGGCACGTGTAGGTGATCATCAGTTAACTTGGTACAAGAAACATCTGCAAGTTGTTTTAAAAACAAATTTTAATAAAATGTCAGACGTTGATAAAGAGGTATATCTACCTACATGACACTTAAAAGTGATTGAAGTAAGTTTGGAAATAAAAATAATTTTGAAGATAATGAGCCCAGACTGTTATTTTTAATGTGAATGATATTTTTCATTTTCGTTTCTTATTAAAAATAATCCTTTTAACTGGTTACATTTTGAAGCTTTAATGTTGTTTGTCTACGGTTTTGATAAACAGGCAGTTATCTTGAAGGATCGTTTAACTTAAGACGCATTATTAGTTACTTTAATGTTTTATATACATCTTATCAACCCAGTACAATTAATAAAAACTAAAAGATATAAAAATATCTTCTTTTTAAATTTTTTATTGATTCATTTGGTATACTAAGGTACAGAAATCAAATCAGTCTACAAAAGTATTTGTAAGATATGTATTGGGAGATAAACGGTGGAAAACAATTAAAGGGTTTCAAATTGGACACCAAAGAAAGCCCTCCTAAACTCATGCAGACAAGTCTACGAGTTAGTCTCATGGAAGTAGGTAAAGCTGTTTACTGTCTTATCTTGCTAACAAAGTGTCAAATCTAGTGAAGTTTTGCGTTTCTACATTCAGTTTAGAAATAGGTACTAGAAAAAAAAACGGCTTATCTTAACAAAAAAAAAACATTAACTGGTGTATAAAAACTAACTCATCAATGGTAGGTTGAACTTGGACATACATCTGCTGTCTAAATTACATACTGATAAAGCAGTAATGTCACAAAAATTTATTAAGAAAGTGCATGGCAAGTTACGAAGTTTATATATTGTCACACTTCTTCTTCTCAGCCACAGAGAAAAATAAAAATAAATAGACCGTTTAAATAAATTTTCAAGACATCCTGGTAAACAAAATTTATGTATTAGATTAAGATGAGATTAGATTAACAGAAAGTTTTGCCTGTCAGCGACTGATTTTTAAATACTGGCAGGCAAAATCTTTTTATGTAGAATTAGAAAGCCCATACCATTATAATCTTTTCATTGTTTGTACCTAGGATTAAGATATTGCATTTAACCTTTTGTTATAGAAATGAATTATGTATTAGTAACCAAAGGGAAAGCCAGTTTTAAAGCAAAAATTTTAGTTTCTCAGGAAACAGGAATGGGGGTTTTTTCTTAATGATTATAACCAAAATAAAGCTTTTTGATTGGACAACTTTTTTGTGAATGGGAGATTTGACAGTCGATGTATGAGAAAGAATAGGCAGTTGTCATTTGAACATCGAAAGGAAAGGTCGTGTCTCGATAGAGAGTGTGTTCGGGAGTTTGGATACCGGCATTGTGAAAGGAAGTTCGCAGAATTGTGGAAGGAGATTACAAGTCGATGAAAAGATATCCTTGGATCTAAAGTGGGCAATTTCTGGAATACGTAGGAAATAGTTTGGCGGCACGAAGTTGACAGAAAGAGGTTCTTGTGTCATTGAGAAGTGGCTGAGTGTTTGGAGAATTAAATTTAAAGTGTTAATTGTTGGAGAATGGAGTCAGGTGTTTCGTTCAGTCGCTGCAGGAGGATTGCAGATACGAAAAGAAGAAAGCCGAGGCGAATAGTGGCAGATCACATTGCTATGGAGCGTGGACGATTCTGGGTATGATCTAAATACAATCTACGAAGGAAAGGTCAGTGATTTTCTGTTCAGAATTGAAAGTTTTGTAGCTGTGACTAAATTTTGTTGACATCATTGTCGTAACCATTTTAACTCAAGAGTAGACTTCATTTGTAACATGTTTTGAAGTTTTGTTTTTGCAATAAAGTAAATATAAAAAAATTTGATAGATAAAATTTTAAAGTTATTTATTGAAATTGGCTTTAAGAAGTGAATAATTTTGTCTTCAAGAAGACTTAAAATATTCTTTTTGTGTAAATTTTATTGTATTCATTTATGCTTATTGATAAGATAACGGCAAAATTTGATAATTGTTTTATTCCTCTTTAAATAAAAAAAAGAATAATAATTTTTTTTGTAACATACTATTTTTATTATTATCCTTTTTTCTATATCCCGATAAAGGACAATTAAGAAATCTTGGAGAAACTTAGCTAAAACGAAGAAAAGTACAAAGAAGAAACAAAGAAGAAATAAAAAATGCATCCCAAATACAACCGACTTAATAGATAAAGAAACAAACGAAATAAATGAAATACTAACAACTACATGGCTATAGGACGGGGAAAGAATTGCAAAATCGACGACAAAAAAGGACAATTATATCTCAGAAGAAGTAGAAAACCTGATGAAGACAAGAACAAGCCTACTTGAACAGGGCAAAAGAAACACAGTAGAATATACTGAAATCAATAAAAACAATTAGAAAAAACATAAAAGAAATCAAGAGAAAAACGCAGGAAGCAAAGATTGAAAGAGTAATCCAGCAGAACAAAAATATGAAATGCTTAAAACAACGACTCGGTAAAACTCAGATAAATGAAATGACAAACAGCGAAGGAACAATCAATACTGATATGAAACAAATAATAAAGTTGACACAAGAATACTATACCCACCTATACAGAACAAGACATAAACCACACCAAGAAATTCTTAAACAATTAAACACAAAAATAAAGAATATAAACTCTGACCTACAACCAGAAATAAGTAAAACAGAAATCAAGAAAGCAATTCAAGAATTAAAAAACCATAAGTCACCTGGAAAAGATGGAATAACTGCAGAGATGCTGAAGAGAGGAGGGAAAACAACTAGAGAAGTCCTACATATCTTCATGAACAAAATATTTACCACAAAAGAAATACCCGATAACTGGAACGATGCGGAGACACTATTAATGTTCAAAAAAGGTGACCGAAAGAACTTAGAAAACTTCAGACCTATAACATTACTAAATGTTGTATTTAAACTACTAACGAAGATCATGACAAATAGACTAACAACTAAGCTTGACGATTACCAAGCAAGAGAACAAGCGGGATTCAGAAAGGGTTTTACTACTAGCGACCATCTGCTAGCAGTAAAAATATTGATTGAAAAGTCGAACGAGTATCAAATCCCATTATACATGGCCTTCATAGACTTCCGAAAGGCGTTTGACAGCATAGAACATTGGACCATCAAAAACTCATTACAGAACGGCAGAATTGATTACAGGTACACGAACCTAATAACAAACATATACAAAAATGCGAGTACCACAATAAAATTGACGAACGAACACGCTACGGAACCAATAAAATTCGAACGAGGAATCAGGCGGGGAGACACAATATCACCAAAATTGTTCAATTCAGGCCATGGAAGACATATTTAAAAAATTAGAATGGAATACATACGGAATAAGAATAAATGGAGAGCTCTTGAACCACTTGAGATATGCAGACGATATAGTCCTGATAACAGATAAGAAGGAAGAGTTACAGAAGATGGTTGAGGAACTAGATAGAAAAGCGACAGAGGTAGGTCTAGAGATGAACTATAGTAAAACCAAGACTATGACAAACCAAGAAGACCAATTAGAAATAGTAGTCAAACAGAATAAATTAGAACAGGTGGCAGAATACATATACCTAGGATAGATAATAAAGCTGAACAGGGACAATCAAACAGAAGAAATAAAAAGAAGAACTAGACTAGCATGGGCCTCATTTGGTAAACTATCATATATTCTAAAAAAAATAAAAAGTTCCCTCAATATATGCGAACGAAAGTATTCAATTAGTGCATTTTACCAGTTATCACATATGGCTCACAAACATGGACTTTCACAAAGGAGAACATCGACAGGATATCCAAAACACAAAGAGCAATGGAAAGACAGATGCTGGGTATCGGTCTTAAAGACAGGAAAAGAAACTCATGGATCAGAGAAAAAACAAAGGTAAACGATGTATCAAGACAGGTTGCAAAACTTAAATGGAACTTCGCCGGTCACACTCTCCGGCAAAAATATGAAAGATAGAATAAGCGAATTCTACACTTGAGACCATGGGAAAAGAAAGAAAAAAAAGGAAGACCACAGATGAGATGGACTGACGACCATAAGAGAACGGCAGGAAAGAACTGGATGCAGATCACCCAAAATAGAGACTAATGGAGATTAACAGGGAAGGCCTATGCCCAAGAGTGGGCGTTTAAGACTGATTAGATAGATAGATAGAAGAAATCTTTGGACCCACACAACATAGGTTAATATAAGGAGATTTTTCACCCTGAGAACAATTAAGTTATGTTGTTGTTTTGCTCAATTAATAAAGTAAAAAAAGTAATAATAAATATATATATATATATATATATATATATATATATATATATATATATATATATATATATACAAATTTTCAGAGAAAGTGGTTAACAAAATGCAAAATAAAAAAAGAAAAGTCAAATTGATAAACATTGGTATTTGTTTTGAATTTGTCGAAATGAGTGATTCGAAATATGAAAAATTATGGATAAAAGTAAATAAAAATTATAGGCTGTTCATCATAACCATTTAATTTTAAATTTTGGACATCCACATCACGCGATATGTTTTGTTGGGAACTGGCAAATATAGATTTTCAATAATTTTTGAAGTTTAATTTTGCAATATACGAACCGTGTATTTTATACGCAAATTCGGGTAGAATTGCGTTGGTACACACTTGACATATTTGGCGACCGTGACAGGACTGTTTCCATAAAATTAATCGTGGTTGTATACGAGGTGTAACAAAATTGAATTGACGATCACCGGACAAACTTTATCGCGTTTCGCCTGTAACTTTCGGTAAACGTGTGTGGTTTTGACCAAGTTTGCAGAGAAAAATGGATCAAAAGAAGAAACATCGCAAAGTGCTCCGTAGCACCTTCACGAGGACGGCGAATGAAATGGATAAGCTTTTGTCGGCGCCGGAGGGTGAGATACGATCAATTAAAGTTTCCTTGGATCTATTACGCCAAAAAATTGAAGACCTAAGGAAAAGTGATGAAGAAATCTACGGTCTATTACTAAGTGAAGACGCTAGTGAAGAAGACCTTTTAGCAGAAATTGAGTGTAGTGACAACTATAGCAAGAAGTTTTTGGATCTCAGTATGCAGTTCGAAGACCGTATGCAGTCAATAGTGACAGGTGCAGTGGAAGGTGAGGTAGCTTCTAGGATATCTGATGATAGGAGTAGTTTAGACAGCAGACGCGGTAAGCGAAAATTTAAATTACCTACATTAGAGTTCAAAAAATTCGACGGGAATATTAAAAACTGGTTGCCTTTTTGGTCACAATTTCAAAAAGTTCATCATGATCCTGACATAGATCCGAACGACAAGGTCGAATATTTGATTCAAGCTACTATACCGGGTAGTAGAGCTAGGCAACTAGTGGATAGTTTTCCCGCCACTGGAAGTAATTATGATGCTATGATTGACTGTCTTATTTCGCGTTTCGGTCGGGATGACTTGCAGATCGAAGTTTATGTACGGGAATTACTTAAATTAGTAATAAATAATACTGCGTCTGGCAATAAATTAGATCTATCCTTGTTATACGACAAATTAGAGACTCAGTTGAGGGTTCTGGAAACACTCGGTATTAAGTCGGATAAATACGCGGCTATGTTATTTCCTTTAGTTGAATCCTGTCTACCTTCAGATTTATTAAGAGTTTGGCAACGATTGCCAGAAAGTATCGGATCACAAGCGTCACTTAATTCTGCCGGCATCGCAAGCATCGAAAATCGACTTCAGAGTTTAATGTTGTTCTTGAAAAAGGAAGTTGACAATGAGCAGCACCTTTCTTTAGCAGTCGAGAATTTCCATTTGCATGCTGCTAAAACCGAAGATTTTAAATCTACAGGCCCAAAAACAAGGAGACACGAGGAAAACAAGCACAAGTCTCCTTCCGCGATGGGTTTAGTTAATTCTCACACATCTATAAATGTGTTTTTTGTCAGAATTCGCATGAAAGCAGCCACTGTTTTAAAGCACAGAAATTAACTTATGACCAAAGGAAAAATATTTTGACAGAAAAAGGCGCGTGTTTTCGTTGTTTGAAAATTGGACATCAGTCTCGAAAATGTCGCAGTCAATTAAGTTGTTTAATTTGCTCTAAATCGCATGTACCTTTAATGTGCACTGAACTTTCAAGACACCGGGTAAAGCAGGATACAGAAGAGCAGAAAGAAAACGATGGCATTGCCGTGCCAAGAATTGAACAGACGCTCGCTAATAGTGCTAATACGAATGTTTTTTTGCAAACTCTGCGTATTGAAATAAACTATTTAGACAAGTCGCGAGTTGTACGTGCTCTTATAGATACCGGATCGCAAAAAACGTACATTTTGAAATCTACAGCTAAACTTTTGGGTTATCCTAGTAAACGACAGATTAATCTAGTACATGGATTGTTTGGAGGAAACCAATTAGCGCAAAAACATGATTGCTATGATGTTAGAGTGTTTCATAACAATTATAGTTATACATTTGAGGCACTAGATCAAAACGTTATATGTAGCGACGTCTCTTCCATATTTAATGGTCCCTGGATAGAAGAACTTGGTATGTTTAATATAAAACTATCGGACTTGGGTGATGCGTCTCCTATAGAGATTTTAATAGGTGCTGATATTGCTGGAAAACTCTATACTGGGAGGAGGCACATATTGGAAAGTGGATTGGTAGCTGTAGAAACATTATTAGGTTGGACTTTAATGGGCAAGATACCTTTAGGTCAACGGGACAATAATACCACATCGGTTGTATCACTTTTTGTTAAAAATGCTTCAGTTAGTAATCTTTGGGAGCTAGACGTTTTGGGCATTGGTGATCCAACTGAAAGGAAGTCAAGTGAAGAAACTGCGCTAGCAGCCAGGAAACTTTTCTTTGAAACAGTGTCATCGGATTCTAGTGGACGATATGAAGTGAGACTCCCATGGCTGGAAGGACATCCAGCATTGCCGAGCAACTACCAAATTGCAAAAAGGAGACTCGAGAGCACATTTAAGAAAATAACGAAAGACGGATATCTTGAAGCCTACGACCAAATATTTAAGGATTGGTTGGACGAAGGTATAATTGAAGAAATATCCGAGGAGCAGCCTAGCCAAGAATGTCATTATTTACCCCATAGACCGATAATTAAGCCAAATAGCTTATCTACAAAAATCAGACCGGTCTTTGATGCTTCGGCCAAAGAAAAACACAGACCTTCTTTAAATCAGTGTCTTGAAAAGGGGGTTAACCTGATTGAATTGATTCCAGCTATTTTGTTGAGATTTAGACAAAAGGAAATTGGTGTAATCTCCGATATTCGGAAAGCATTTTTGCAAATTGGCCTGCATAAAGCTGACAGGGATTTTCTTCGCTTTCTATGGATAGATAAAACTGGAAAAGAAAGGATTTACCGTCACTGTCGAGTTGTATTTGGAATAAGTAGTAGTCCATTTTTATTGGCAGCTACGCTGGACTATCATTTATCGCAGATGTTAGAAAAATGCTCTTCGGCACGGCTTAATGTTTCAGAAGACACAATTACAAATTTATCCAATAGTTTTTACGTTGATAATTGTGTTACCAGTGTAAGAAATGAGCAGGAACTGAGAACTTTTATAGAAGAGTCAAACATAATAATGAGTGAAGGCAAGTTTGACCTCAGAGGGTGGGAGTATACTGGCCAAATACAGGATGAAAACCTTGCAGCTTCAACTCAGGTGTTGGGAATAAAGTGGAATAAGAGTGACGACACTCTATTTCTGAATAAAGACAATAGATTATCGGGAATGAACGCTTTTAAGGATGAGCATGGACTAATTCGCTTACAGTCGCGTATTAGTAATAGAAATGACCTAGAGTATTTTCGGTTTCCTATAGTTTTACCGGCAAAACATTTTTTAGTGAATAGGTTGTTATTCCGGGAACATGTTAAGTCGTGTCATATTGGAACTCAAGGACTCACGAGTATCGTGCGCGAACGATATTGGATTTTAGGTGGTCGACGGGCGATAAAATCAGCCATCATTAAGTGTGTCGTCTGCAAAAGGCATAATGCGAAGCCATTCGGGGCAAGTGCTCCGCCGTTACCAGTAGATCGCGTCCGGGACGCAGGTAGCATTCGAAACGACGGGCGTAGATTTTGCGGGACCGCTTTACCTAGCCACCGGAGGAAAAGCATGGATATGTCTTTTTACGTGTGCCGTATATCGTGCTGTACATGTCGAACTTTGCACCTCGTTGTCAGTCGCCTGCTTCATGCAGGTTCTAAGACGTTTTATTGCCAGACGTGGTCGTCCGAAGACTATATACAGTGATAATGGAACTAACTTTGTCGGAACTGAGAACGCGTTTTCTCGAGTAGACTTTCAAAAAATAGCTGAGAACAGTATTAATGAGCGTATCTACCCCATGGAGTGCCCAGCAGATTTTTCTCAGGCGCTAGGCAATGACCGAACGGACAACACGGGAGAGACCGAAGACAGAGGATCTGTTTAAGTTTATGTGAAGGCGCGGAAGTGAGTGCCTCCGAAAACGACGCGGAAACGGGAGTGTCTGAAAGCAGAGTACCCGAAACGAAAAAAAATTGTTACGCGAAGTGGGCGCAGCGTCAAAACTCCTGTGCGATACGCTAACGAGTAGATTTAGTTTTTGCTTAATTATATTTCGAATTTTGTCTGTTATGACTTTATGTTATTTGCTGTAGTTTTGTTTACTTTTGTGCCAATATTAATATTGTGAGCCATGTTTACTTTTGTAAAATGCCTCAGGTGGGAGGATGTCACAGCCATTTGATAATTATTTTGTTTGTATGCACATATATTATTATGTTGAATGCTGAAGTTACAAAATCTCTTATTAAAATTCAAAGAAAGCTTTAGCTATAAAACCTTTTTAAATCATAACAATCTTTCCACTTGTCGGCAATAATTCTTATATTTTATCGCCATCACTTCAATTTATTTTCTTTATTTTAACGCGTAAGTGGTGTAATAAAAATTGATGAGTTTCTGACAGTTGACTAAGACTCTGAGGGCTGAACGGTCGATGTTTCCGTGGCGTAAGATTTTTTAATTTTGTCTATGTATAGATTGATGCTTATAAGTGATAATTTTTGTTACATCATTTTTTAAAAGCACGCGATATGTTTTGTTGGGAACTGGCAAATATAGATTTTCAATAATTTTTGAAGTTTAATTTTGCAATATACGAACCGTGTATTTTATACGCAAATTCGGGTAGAATTGCGTTGGTACACACTTGACACTATATACTACGGTGACCTCGAAATGTAAATAGTTTCCCCAACATAATTACCTTACTACGGATGTAAAACATCGTTTGTATTAGAAATAAGCATCTAATAGACGAAAACAGGCGGAGCTATCCGGATTAGATTCAGTTAAAGATAAAAAGAACGAAGCCGAAAGTGCAGGTGTGAATTTTTTTGACAAAGATTATGGTCATATTTTTTGTTACGTAAATCAACCTAATTGCTTACGTACCTTGAAAACGCCGAATTATTTATGAGTTACCGGTGGAACAAAAACCCAGCGAGGTTCATTATATTATACACAAAAGACGTGATACAATTTACTGAAACAATAAGGTTGTCTTTATGTTGTTTTTTACATGAACTAATTAAGTAGATACATTATTCTAAGGTTTAATTCGACAAAGGACACTTACTGGAAAGTAAAAGTTTTTTAATACCTCCAGAAAGCTTGTAGGTAGGAAAACAAAAACTGGTAAGATTATTTATAATATACAGTTGAATCGATTTTATCAATTGCGAATATATTTATTTATTTTAACGGTAGAACGATTTACAGTAAAATACAACAAATAATAAAAAGTAAAGATCATGTACAATAAACATCAAAACAATAACAAAGAAACAATTAAATAGTAAAAATGTGTATATTAAAACAGTATATTATGTAATAACAAAAGTTAAAAAAACATCACTTCTTAAGTTGCCTTTTGAAAACATGAATGTTTGGAGAGAATGGATCCACGAGTATAATCAGTCCCATGAAAAGGAATATAAAAGAGTAAAAATATTTTTTCTTTTATTTTAATTATTTCTTTTTAATATTTTTATAAATTTAACTTCCCAACATATTGATACGCCACTGAGTCCAGGCGTTTTCAATTTTTAAAACTAATATGAGAGAGCAAGACACTTTGAAATCTCTTTACGGCTTTTCGACTAACAAAGCTGAACACAATTCTAATAAGAGTTATATCTATTGAAACTAGCTACCCTTTAGAGACACTAAACTTTATAACTGTTGACCCTAAATTAGTCACACTACTTCCACTGTAAAAACCCTTTCGCTAAATAACAAATCTCAATAAGGAGAAAGTTGAATAAAGCTTACAATCTATCGTATTTGGGGGGTAGCTATGAATCTCCTGAAATAAGTGGTTCGTTTAGGGGTGAAAAAATAGAAAACTACAGCTGATATCAATGCTGCTACTGCATTTTCTTCTTCTTCTTTAGGCATCATAACCTTGGATGGGTCTTTGTATATCTGGCTATGTCCTTCCATTCAGATCTCCCTTGGGCCCTTCTCCTCCATTGTCTTATATTCATGGTTTTCAGGTCGTCTTTCACGTCATTCAACCATCTCGTCGTGGGTCTGTCTTTTTTCTGCATTCCTACCGGCTTCCACTGTAACATCTTCTTTGTCGTTTTCGTATCTTCTTGTCACCAACGTGTCCCATCAATGACAGTTTTTAATTTTTCACAAATCGTAAAATATCATACTCTTCATCCAGTTCATTAACCTCGTCTTTCTCCTGATTCTCCATGTGTCGCCTTCCTCTTGTACCGGACCATACTTTTCCCAGTATCTTTCTCTCTTCCCAGTTGGGCTTCCTCTTTTTTCGTCATTACCCAGATTTCACAACCGTAGGTTTCTACGGGTCTAATCAAAATTCTGTATATAGTCATTTTGGTTCTTTGAAACTGTATATGTGTGTATATTTATCTCAATTTGAAGCTATGTATTAGCCATAAGTATATTTTTACATTTATTTTATTGTAACACAAGAGTTTATATGTGACGAAAGGACAGCTGTGACATCCGCATATGTGGCAGCTATGGTTAATCTGATAGTAGGCGAGTGAGCAGTAAATAACAAATATAAAACAGAGCCATTAACGTTGCCTTTGGGCACACCAGACTTAACTTTGGATCGGGCTTCGTGCTGTTTGTCTACTCTATCTCTATCTATCATGGTCGGTTATGTAAGAGTTCAATATTAAAGAATAAGGGTAGGGAAGCCCTAATATAATTTAGAGGAAGATGGCCAGTATCATTACAGATACTGCTATTGAAATACTTAGAGAAACGTCAGGAAAAAGTTTGAGAAACAGGAGACCTGGTGGTGGTTTAACAAAGTTTAATAAAAAAATAAGAGAGAAGGGAAGATTGTATAAACATTGGTAAGAAAATAGGTCAGATACAGATCTTCAAAACTATACGATCGCCAAAAAGGAAGCCAAAGTGGCAGTAGCAAAAGCTAAAGCAGAGCGTATAATAATCTATACGATTAACTTGATACCAGGGAAGAAGACGCCAAGATTTATAAAATAGCCAAACAGAGCAAAGAAAGCAAAAGATTTTAATCAGATTAGATGTATCCGAGATGAAAATAGTAAAATACTAATTCACGAAAAGAATGTCAAAAAGAGATGGAAAAAGTACTCTAACAGGTTATTAAATGAAACATTTGACAGACAGCCAGTTGAATTAACGGTGACAGTAACAGCAATGGTGACCAAACTAAGAAACGAAGAAGTAGCTCAAGCAATTCAAAAAATAAAGAAAGGAAAAGCATTTTTCCCACGAAGCCACGGAACTGCAGCTTTCTATTAGATTAGATCGAAAAATATATTGGAACAGATGTAAAAGAACTACGCCTGTTTTCTGATAACTGCCCAGATCAAAACAAAAACCACTTCGTTACAAGAATGTGTTTGGCTTTAACCGATACAGGTATATTTAAAAAAATTCAACAATTTTTTCCACTTTGAGGTCACTTCTTCCCTGTAACCGTGTTTTTGGGGTTATTAAAAGAGACCTTTTAAAGAGTGGTGGACTAGGTATTATAAGTCTGCATCTGCGTCGATCGAGACACATAAGTTACCAAGGATCAACGAATTTTGTTCTCAATTTCAAAATTTCATAATTTTGTCTACAGCGTTGATGCTCCCGACAGTATTCGAGCTAGTAAATACATTAATGGTGCGATATAGAATACCTTTAATATTTCCACTTCAAAGACAAGCAATGTCAAAGTTAAAATGCTCACTCAAAAGGCGTATAAAGACTAAATTCCAATACTAGAGACCAAAAAAGAAAATTTGACCACACTGCTTTAATGGGTGGAGAAAATGTTCAAGGAGAGCGTGTGGTATATCCAAAAAAGATCACATCAGGAATGAAGATATTAGAAGGAGGACAAATACTGTATATTCCAGTGTAGATAGAATTGAAACGAGACAACTAGTGTGGTATGGTCACGTGAAACGAATGTTTCACGTGACCGTGTGAAAATATATATATATATATATATATATATATATATATATATATATATATATATATATATGAAAATGTTCAAACCATTTTACGAAAATATTATTCAAACATCAGCAACTAAGAAAAAATCCAAGGAAGTCACAAAATAAACTGTATGATATTAAAACTGTTTAGCAATATATACTTTTTATTTTAGTAGTTTAGCAGAGTTTAGAAACGATATATAATGCTTTTGTTTTTGATAAATTGTTACATTAGGTGTAATCTATTAATTTCACTTGAAACTTCCTGCACACTATCCAAATGTGACTTAGGTTATTTCTGAAATAAGCGATTCAATTCCATTCTTGTAGGAGAATAAGATTTGAGTGAATATCTTTTAAGAATTGGAAGTTTGTTACTAAAAGAAGGTGTAACTGGATTAACTTTCTATAATTTGTTCTAGCAATCATACAGTATGTATACACTACCAGCAGTAGTGGTATAGAATCAGCACATTATTTACCAAATAGCGTTGATGATTACCAACGTTTAACAGAATACGGTAAACAAAGAAGAAGAAGAAGAAGAAGAAGAAGGAGTAAAATTGTTATAAAATTGATGAATTTTTTTTTTGTATTTTTGTAATAATTTTTGACAAAAATATTCAAATATCAGCTATGTTAATGGGAGAATTTGTCAGTAAGATTACTTAGTATTCAAAAATATTGAAATATTTTTCTTTAAAAATCAGTCTCTATATGTAATGTATATTGTTTAAATATTATTTGTTTGTCTATCAGAAAAAGACAAACAATTCTTTATTGATACTTTTGCATTATCTTTATAAATAATGTCATTTTTGGACCAACTTCTTATCTCTAATTCAATTTTAATAATTATACTTCGTTAAAGACATGATAACGTTAATTATCGACTACCATATTTTTGTTTACATTACATCATACGTTTTAATGTTTTATTTGTTTACCACTTATAAAAAAAGTCATTTTAATAAAATTATAATCATATATAGTTCACAGACAACTTACCAAAGCTTCCTTTTTAGACTTAGGTGCTGCGAAACATTTTTGGACATTACCCATCACTTACTTTGAAAAGCCGGCACATCACAACACAAAATTCACAAGAAAAACAAAAAAAAACAAAAACTCAACTACGTATCTTCGAAACCCACGACACTGTCCAAAAAATCCTATCGAAAAACAAAAATGTAGGTCGATTTAGTAATTTCGGTAAGGCATTTATTTATTTCGGTGTTTAAGTTGCGATTCAAATTGTCAAAGACGCGCAAGTTTATTTTTTGCCTTGACCACTAGATGCGCGTGTTGCGTGCGCCAACTTTATGTGTTTAGTGCAGTCGATTGAGCGTAATGTGGCGAATTGGGGTGATTCTTTGTTGTGGCGCCAATATAAGAAGAGCATATATCAAAATATCTGTCTAGACGATTTTTCAAAAACATTACATATTCATCTTGTATAATCAAATTAGTTCTGTGATGTACAAACGCCGCATAATGGAAGATGTCCAAAAATAGGAAAAGGATGATAGTGCAGGCATTTTTTCATATTTTGGTGAGGTTGGATATAGCAGTGTTGCTCATATGAATTTCCTGATCACAGCTTCCGTTGTTATCGACGGTGCTACCTAAGTATTTATACAAAACTCTCAACAACTTCTTATCCAGCAATATTCTGAGTTCCCCTTCTGTTTATCAATACTAACATACGTCAAGCTGCGTACCTACCTGGTGACTAAAACTTGAGAACGCTAAACCCATTAGCGCTAACTGTTTTTGAAACTTAGTTCGCATTTCCGAGTAATTCCTATTACTGTATTGTATATACTTTTGTGCAAAAATTCAAAATATTGTAATTTTCATTATTTGTTGAATAGTTATTATCATATAAATGCCCTGATTATTCAACGCAGGGATAAGGCAAGAAATCATGGACCTCATGGACGTAAGAGGAAAAAACAAAATAGAATACAAACGAGTCATTAGAAACATTAGAAAAAAAGTGTACAAAAGCTAAAGAAAACTGAATGTCAACCAAATGCCTAGAAATTGAACAACTTCAGGAAAGATAGGACACCTTTATTGTTCATAAAAAAGTAAAAAAAAATTACAGGTAGATACAAAAAGAGACAAGAGACAATATTTATAAATAATAATAACGAGATAATTATAGGTACAAAAGACAAAATGGAGAGATGGAAAGAATACATTCAGACACTTTTTGACGATGATAGACCTTGTTCTCCACCATCCACGGATGATCGAATAAATGAAAAAGGTCCAAAAATAACAAAAGAAGAAGTTATTTGTGCAGTAAAAGCTCAGAAGAACGGAAAAGCCACCGGTCCAGACAATATCAATGTCGAAATACTTTGAAACTTTTCGAATTGTCAAAAGTCAATTGCAAACAACGAAAGTAAAAGCCTCGACTTAATAACAGCACTATTCAATAAGATATATGAACAGGTACCAAGACTGCCTCACGCTGCGATCATCTTAACTGTTTTAAAACGTTTATCTTTTGTTACCAGATGATGTAAAAACCTGATAAATAGGATAGCCGGATAGTTAGTTAAGTGCATGGTATGTAGCTTTGAAATATTAACTCAGCAGGAAGGTCAATTTTATTGGTGTCTTTTAAAGAATAATGTGATTTTCTCCCTTTAAGAGATTTCAAATAAGTATAATCCGACAAGCGAGAGCTGGCGGGTGAGTTGCGCGAAAATAGAAAAGGAATTATTCTAAGACAGATAGGAGAGGTACTTAATCGCGATTATAGGTATATAGTATAGGTACTTAAACGGTTATACACGATGTGAACTCCTAGCCGACTGCAATAGAAATGAGCAATTCCTTATACTTTTCAATTTGTTCTACGCGCAACCCGCCAGCTCTCGCTTGTCGGGTTATAAATGTAAAAGTAAATAAGTGGTTTCTTGTGAAAGTTTGTGGGGTCTTGTTGAATGTTTTCCACGACAGTCATTGGGAGATTTACCAGCACTAAGCATAACCTTATCCTCACTAATACTATGAAGCGACATGAACGCTTTTAAGCAGACCTGAACATCACATACAACATTGTCTTTTAACAAACAAACTGTATATGAAAATGAAGCTGTCTTATATCTAGGATCCGCATTTCGAGGCCGTCTTTGAACTATAGGCAACACTATAATAGGGCCACTCAAATAAGAGTTCTGCTTTTCTCTATCTCCCAGCAGATTATACTCTCGAATGATTCGTTTTCGTCCCTCTTCTGGTATATTCTGAAAGCATTTAAGTATTTTGCACAAACAATCCGGCCCAAGCTCGTGAGACGCTGCTCGCAAATATCTCATAACATCCCTAACTCGACCTGTTGTTTTTCGTTTCTTATTCATTGGTTTTCTGAACGAGTCACTTTCCATTATTCTTAAATACAGGTACACAAAAAACTGACAAATAACACGCTCTCGACAATACAAACAAACAGTTTGTTGCTGAACAACAACTAACAGACTGACAAGTGTACAACACAAACCCGGTAACGGATTACTACAATATTATTTGATTCACGGGGTTATTCCATACACGCGCATTGACTGACGGGGTTTTTCCCCAGTGCCTCATATTTTCTAACGTGCTACTACAGAGAACCCTAGACACACATAAAAGCAGTGAAGAAGAATATCCGGCTCGAAGGACCATTATGTTACGTTCTGCATATCATGAGGCTATCAGAAAGGGAGTAAAATTGCTTTGTTTAATCTAGAACCCCCTGGTTGCTCCATTTCCGTTACAACAGGTTTAAATTACTATAAGGCGCCAAAATATTATCTGAGTATAATCTGAACTAATCTGAGTAAAATGGGATCCTCTCTGGAGTATAATGGAAAATATGGGAGTACCTAACCACCTAGTTAACCTAATAAGAAATCTGTATAATAAAAACTCAGCCAAAGTTAAAGTACATGGAATATATTCAAATGCATTTAAAACAGAGAAAGGAACTAGACAAGGTTGCATACTATCACCATTATTGTACAACATATATTCTGAATATATAATGAGAAAAGTACTAGATGAATGGGATGGAGGAATCACTATAGGAGGCAGAAAAATCAGTAACCTGCGATACGCAGATGACACACTTATACTAGCAGCGAATGAAGTCGAAATGATTACCATCATCGAACGGCTAAGCCGAATAAGTGAAGAATTCGGACTTCAAATCAACACCAGAAAAACAAAAATAATGATTGTAGAAAGAGCAAATAATAATCTACCGCATATACGCCAAATAGGGATTTTCGAAGTAGTCGACAGATTTGTATACTTGGGCTCTCTGATAACCAACAATGGTGATTGTTCCTCAGAAATCAAACGTAGACTAGGAATGGCCCGAACCGCAACTGCTAAATTAATTAAAATATGGAAAGACCGAACAATAACAAGGAATACTAAGCTTAGGTTGGTCAATGCCCTTATTTTTCCCATTGCTACATATGCAGCTGAAACATGGACTCTCAAAAAAATCGATAGGAGTAAGATCGAAGCCTTCGAAATGTGGGTATATAGAAGAATTCTACGCGTGTCCTGGACAGAACATAGAACCAACCTGTCAATTCTGGAAGAGCTTCATATAAAAGACAGGCTACTAAAAAAAGTAAACCAAGCATACCTAACTTACTTCGGCCACATAGCTAGAAGAACGGGCACCATGGAACTATTGGTAGTAGAAGGTAAGGTAGAAGGCCGAAGACCAAGAGGAAGATCTCCAATACGATGGGTGGACCAAATGAAGAGTTTGGTGGGAAAATCCCTACATGAAGCCGTCCATATGGCACAAGATCGCAGTCAATGGAGACAGCAGATAATAATATTTAGGGTGTCACTACGCCCTGACAAGGGCTAAAGGATTGAGGAGGATAATCTGAACAAAATAATAATGACTCACTGCTGATTGCTGCATAACTAACTAACTAATGTAAATAAATAAAGAATTTTATCACACACAACGTTATAAAAGTGATACTATAAAAATATATGAAAGCTCGAGTTTTGTATTATATTTTTTACCGATCATCAAATTCGCAGCCAATATTTTAGGTTCAACAAACTTTCAAAAGAGTTAAAAATTAAAAGGCCGGTCTTTTCACCACCATTAAAAGGCTCAAATCAAGACACAATATGAAATAATTCAGCACCAAGTAAACGTACTTATCTATAACACCAACAAGGTATGGTGTATATAGTGTACCGTTTTTAAATAAAACGAGCGGTTCGAATTTATATAAATATATTTATTTATAACTTTACAGTTCGGTACTCTCTTATCAACTTAACTTATTCCTAAGATCGTTACATATATATACTAAAGTTACTATTTTCTAGAAAGTTCCCACCTCTAGGCGAACGCGACAGATCTTTCTCGAAATATCGAGTCGCTTTCGAGATGCCGCCGCGCCGCATGGAAGCATGAGGTGCTGTTTCGAGATGCAACCGTTATACGTGCCTCGTTAAATGCACGTTCGTAACAATAGTATATGTACTTTACCATGTGGGATGGCGTTGGAATCAACGGGGTACTAGCACGTACCTAAGACATAACTGTGTTTTAGTAGGTCAGGAGCAAAGTAATGTGAAGTAACGAGCGCTACCTTATAACTTACACGTCTGTGTGGTTTGTCACATGGAACTCGTCTTAGACGTCCTTAGCATCTTTTCCGAAGCGGTTTCCGGAAAAACTACTGGGGCGCTATCATCAGCACCGATATTTTCTAATACTTGCAACTAGTGGTGCGTTCTTCTAATTTAATTCGTACTACCCACAGTTAGATGGGGTTGTAGGTAAGATATTAAGATAATCATCATCATTCTGGCTTTACAACCGTGCGTGGGTCCTAGCCTTCTCAAGAATTTGTCTCCATTCGTCCCTATCCATCGCCTTCCTCCGCCAAGCACGTTTTCCTGTATTTCTCATGTCTTTATCGATGTTATCAAGGATCCTTGTTCTGGGTCTTCCTTTTCTTCTCTGACCAATGGATCTATCAAGGAGCGTTTTTCTAGATGGGTCGTTTCATGTCCTATCCACCTCAGATTATAATAATTGTTTTTTATATTTAATAAAGATTTGCATGAAGTTATAAAACTGTAACAATATTTTTTGACAAACCGTGTATATGATTAAAAAAATTAATATTTGATGATTGAACTTTTTATAAAGAATAACTAAACATAAAACTAAAAATAAAATTTCCCATATGGTGCCGGCTTAATTGGATACACTGTATACTGTGTGTTGTATAAGTTGAATTGTGTTTCAATTATTATTTACGATCATATCACGAGCAAACCTATTTATATCTATTACTAGAAACTACCCAAAAATTACTTAGTTAATTCTTGCATGAAGATATTCTCCAGATGTTTGAATCATTCTGTATTGTAATGTATTATGTCATCTTGAGTCAAAAACTCCTCTCCCAAGGTTCGAGGTCACGAGTTGAATGTGAAATTAGTTGGGTATGAGTTTAATAGCAATTTTACCAGGTGTACTTCTATGTTTCTACCATAAATCACTGGTAACCATCGATTTCAACATGTTTGTAGGGAGAAAGCGAAATTTTTGGTGATTCGATGCAAGATTTGTTTTTAATAGGTAGAATTAAACAATAATACCAGCGTAATCATAAAATTAACTGAATTTAAAGATAATTATGCAGGTAAATATTGGAGTGGTAAGATGTTACATTTGTTCTACTCTTCATTTCTTTTTCCTTTACACTATTTTATATAAAGTAGTCGTACCATTACCAAAAAGGCGCCCTGGCAGTGAACCACGAGCACACTTGTGGCTATTAAATTGTTTAACACTTTCATTAGGTTGGATTAAGTTAGATTAGGTTTACCACATTCGTTAATAATTATACAATATTACCACAGTATAAATAACAACTACTGTGATATTACTATAGGTGATGAGGTATTTAATGATTAGTAGGGTTAGAGTTTAAAAGCAAAGAAACGCAAAAAAGCGTTTAAAAAGCATAACATACAGGACATATGTTTCTAATGTGTTCTTTAATTCTAGAAATCAAATAAGAACAACTGTTTCTATTTACAAACCAATAACTTTTCAAAACGTCTATCTCCCTATGACTGTCGTTTGAAAATTTTAAATCAAAATTTAATCTGCAAATTGACAAGGCTTCCTAGTTTTAAGACTGCTTCTCTTAGTTCAAGGTACTCTCCACCTGGGTCGATCTTTGCCCAAAGAAATTATCTCTTATCGAAATAAAATATTGACAATCAAATGCTGCTTAAAATTAATACCAATGTTAATACGGGTGTTCCGCAGCAGGGATGCAGTCTTGGGACTCATCATCATCGAATCTCAAAAGTCCACTGCTAAACCTAGGCCTCGTTCTCGTGTTTCCAACCAGGTCTATCGCTTTACTAATCTTGTGGAATATATACTTTGATGGCGTGCTACGTCTGTAAATGCCATTGGGTGTCCAGTTTGTGGGCTACGCCTACGATCTCACAATCGTGTATAAATGGATTTGGCGCCATAAAAACGAGAAATAGTTTAGAAAAAGATGTAGAAAACTGAAAGCGTTAGGCGTTAGAGATCAGCGTAGAGAAGATACAGGTTTGGATGGATTAAAGTGTGCGTTACCTTGAATTAAATTTACTACGGACAATCAGGATGGCTGCGCACGTTGGGCGAGTTGTTAAGAGAGCATGGACGGTATTGGTCGTCCTGATAGACCAATGGCAAATTTTGGCGAACCCAGATCAAGTGCCTGGAGATTGATCTATTTGGTGGAGAATTCTTTATTTTTCTATGGAGTGTAAGCCTGGATTGAGCTTTTTGAGATTGAGGAATATGCAACCAAAATTAGAGGAGTCCAGTAAAAGGTATGTGTGTGTGGTATGCGCATTGTCAAGTAGAGTACGTGGATGCTGTGGAGCATACTCTTATTATATGATTGCTACTCGTGAATGGTATGATACTACGGTGATACAAGAGAGACTGGAGGGAACTGAAGTTTATGCCTCTGTAATTAGTGACTATTTTTCTTATCGCCGGTTGTAAATATAAGCATGATAGTGCTAAAGCTTTTAAGATGAACATATTGTCAACTTTTTAATTATAAAAAGTTTGTATTTACCATAAAGATTTATAAAGTATTGTATTTTCTTAGATAATAGCCCACACTAATATACCTACTAACCGGTTAGTATAAATGCATTTCGTTACGTTACCATAATTGCAATTCTTTTAATATATAGGATCCCATCTAAACATTATGCAACTCTACCTTAATGGCCAGAACGAATCTAGTCATTTTTCTGTCGTTAATCTGTAGTAATTATTAATAATTTATACAAGACAGCCTCTTTTCAGTATCACATTGGTAGTAATATTTGTTTTGTTCGTGCTATAAACGTTCATTTCGCTTGAGATTATTATTCTTAATATGTACAAATGTGAGCCATTTGCTAGGACTGTAAATCACCTGATTAGACCGTATATGTAAATTGAATCCAGGTCGCAGTGGTTTGATTCGAAAGAATTGTAAAATATACAGTGTAAGATGTATATTTTTAACAAATTGTGTATTGCTATAGTAATTCAAATATAGAGAGTATGTCCTTCATATTTCCATTATTTTTCTTCCTCGCTAATAAGTTT
>CAKJVB030000056.1:0-87242 GCA_918026665.1 Diabrotica balteata | reverse complement strand
GTTTTGACATGGAAGTACGTATTATCTCGGTTAAGGAATTTTAATACAATATTTTGCTTTAATGTAGATGATTAAAAAATCATTAATGAAACAATACGAAACAAAACTAAAAACTTTAGTCGACAGAAAATACAAAAAACAATAAAAAAAAGTTTTGAGTTAGTGAGATAAGTTGTCGGAGAAATCGCCTAAAATCTTCTGAATATATTTAGTTTTAATTCTTGAAGAGATGTTTAAATTTATCAGGCTGGTACTTTTTAGAAGGAGGCGTTATGCAATTGGTGGGGTATATCCAAAATATCTTTGAATTGCTCTAGTACGCCTTGGTAATGGTGTCCAATGGTCCTGGTATAATACATTTATACTCAATCGTACCATCACAACGGTATGCACAGTGCGCTAAAGATCAGTTCCTTTTAGGATCCACTCCCTTAGTATCTGACCAGGACGAATGGAGATAATAGTTTTTTGATTACCGAGTCATCTTTAAAAAAAAGGAATAATTTAAGTAGTCAACTTCATAAGAATCTTTTGCCTTAGCAGACCTACAAATGTCAACATAGCATTCCCGGTATCATACACGACACGATTCTCAAGTTTTACGCTCAATACAACACGCGTGAAACTCGAGTTCACAACTCATTTGCGAGTATGAACCCTTTTTCTAGATACATATTTGAAATATTTTCTACACTCTGATGTTTCTTGATAAAGTACAGAAAGAGCATTCGAAAGCGTAATCATTTTCGAGTATGGTAGCAGCATCCGTCGCTGAAAGCAAACAACGGATTTAGTAGCAGGAAGATAAATTTCTTTTGATATAATCCCCCCTTAAAAAATTGATAATTGGACATGGGAAGTGAACCTCGTTTGCTTCAACCACTCACCTGAACCCTCATAGCCATACGATAGCAAAGGCCTTTGCGAGATGTGGATAAATTATAGAAGCTATAGTTGTGAACATTTAGCTTCATTCTTATAAGTATGCAGCTGATACTTGTAATCTTTGGTGCTGTTAAATATGTTGCCTGTGCAATCCATAGTAGCAAACAAGTGTGACTGTTATCCTTATCTAGTCCTCTTTCTTTTAGTTTTTCCTTTTCACAGCAACGAGATCAAATTTTTTTTCTCCACATGCCTGCTGAAACTGTTTCATCACTATATTTTTGCCGTACAGAATCCCAGTGCAAGTGTCCGCACTGATCTTTCCTAAAAATAAAAATATCTTGTTAACAAAAAAAAAACGTTTTCTAATGTTACTGTATGCATAACTTACTTTGGGCTTTAAATTAAGGCTATACGTTAGCTTATCGAAGTCTCCTGACGAAAGTTGTATTAATCAGTTGTGGCTATCTTTTGCAAGCCACACCAACTCATTGGAATAAAATTTGTATAGTTTCATTAACCGCTGGTCCTACTGTGTATCTAAATACAATTTATTAGTGTCTTTCCTTACAGTAGTAGGGCTCTCCATTTTTGGAATTTTCCTCTAAAAACAGGATTAGGAAGCCATTATCATCGGATATCTTGCCTTTTCTTGAACTCTTTGTAGTTTTGAAACTGCAATGTTTGTGTCTGCTCTAGACTAATCCAATTTAGCACACTCCAATTCGCCTATATCCTCAATGTTTGCAAGAAACATTTCTTGCATACCCTGTTTCCGAGAATCGGAGATTTCTTACAGGAAAAAAATATACGAAGTACTTCGGTTGCCTTTTCTGGAGTAACTGAAATGCAATGAAGGTTTGTAAAATGTGATTTTACGGAAACAAATTTTTATAAATACCTGTTCGAATGATACTTTCACCGGTTCTTTATCTACAAGGCTTGGTAACATAAATTTTCTTCTGAGTCACCAGTTCCATAATCTTTTTCCAACACATAATGAAAATATTTTTTCTGGTCGTCCGTCTGCAAAACTATTGCACAAAAAAATTTTCCGAGATCCTTTGGCGAATTCTTACATTGACATGGAAGGCCCATCTTTCGCTCCGTCTCCGTTCATTTTTTTATACATTGTTGTCATCTTTATCTAGTTGACAGGAATTGGTATGAATTCTCACTTCATACTTTTCAGTTTATTTTATTTTCGTATCCCAGTTCTAAATAATTGGACGTCAGCTTTCCTTGATCTTTTTCCTCATTATGGGCGATGCTTACTGCTTTCTGTCTCAATTTAGTAATTCATTTGAGCGACTGGTTATGTGTGTTTCTTCATCTGATTCATTGGACTCGGTTGATGCCATATATCCGATCCACTATCGTGGAAAGTGTGCGCTATACGGAATTTTCATCATCTGAAAATTTGGCATATCAGTGGTTATGTTTACGTTATTTGATACCGCTGATGAGTGGTCCTCGACCACGCTATTAACTTCTTGAGGTTTCATCTGAGCTGCTTACTCTGTATTGACTGAAAAAAAACATCAAATTCCAAAAACAATAAATTATTAAAAATAATGAAATTAAACGAAATTAAGAATACACTATCTTAAAAATTTAACAATTATTTTAAGAAAACTCAATCACAGGAAGATTGATAGTACAATAGGTGAATTTCATTAATCATTAATTTACCTATTGATTATGAAACTCTGAGTTCTTGCGACGAAACATTTGTACAAGGATTTTTAAGATAAGTATATCACTAATTTAGTGGAATTTTTTACATTATCAAATGTCATAACAATCTACTATAAAATTCATAACCTAATATTTTATCATAACTTTAATAATTCAAATGGCCATAAACTGTTAAACTCTATAATTCACGTTTGCATAAAGGTATTTTTATAAACAATCATTTATTTGCTTTATAGTAAAGTTACACCGATGCCCTACTTTTTCCAAGTTGAGAAAAGAAGAAGCGAGCATTAACCTCAAACGATAAATAATAATAAAAATCTAAGAAAAAGGGGCAAAAAAATTACTTACCACCCATCGCGTAATCCAGCTTGCAACACTAAATTCAAACATTGTTTTTCCACGACTACAAGACATATTTTTCAAAACAAAAACAACCCCAAAATCTGCGGTTTAATTCACAAGAGTGGAAACACAAAACCTAAAAAAAACACTTGCCGCTTCCCCGGGGGTATAAAACCTCACAACATTGTATTACTACATAAAATATCCGAGCAAAAGGTAAATATAAAAAACTCGTAAGTCCTACTTAATAGGTTTTTCTGCTTTAACACTTTTTGCAAAGAGTTTTTACCTCGTTTTTTTGATAGATGTCACTCGAGGTCTTAAAGTGTGAAATAGACTTTATGAGGATTGTGTAGTTTAATAGATAGCAATAATATAAAATTATTGTGTAAATTAATCCCAAACAGGGAAAATTTTGACTTACGGAGGTTTGGGACTTTAGCCATCTCGATATGTTTTCTTTATAATAATATGAAATTTTTGATCTGTTTTGTTTGAGACCAAGTAGAAAAACGTTCAATTTGTTTCCCTCTGATCTAATTTGAGTTTTATTTGAAAAGAGTAATTTTTTTTCTATATTTGTTTATGTCTATAATTCTTTCCCTAGCTTACAACTAGTGGTTGTAGATATGTATAATTAGGCACCTCAAGTGGCGCCCTAAAATTAAATTTCTTGAGGTGTTTCCGTTTATTTCCATTCTGTTTGCTCCAAGAGATTTGTATAAGTTACCCCTTTATTACTTTTTAAGTAGTTGCCCCAATCTAACCTCACCAATATCTCTTCAACTTATCCACGACCCAGCTCATCCAACAACCAACTGATGTGGTCGTAATGCACTTGTTTCGATATATTTTTGTTTGCCCAATCTTGTCCCCCATATTCTTACCTGTGGTAGCAAAATAGTCGTTACAACACTTATGACTTTAAAATCTATTGTGGTACTGAGAAAACATAATAGATGTACTTAATGTTCCCAGTTCGGTTATTTTAGGACTATGTGACCTAGCTTCTTGATTGCGGATCGTACTGTATTAGAACGACAAACACACCTGTTGGAACCTTGCGAAAAATGGAAAGGGAAATCCAAAAAAATATTATTGAAAAAAAAGCTAAAAAAGGGCAGGTAATTGGTGCAGAAAGTGACTCAGAAGTTGTAGTAATAAAGTGGTGTGATAAACGCGAGGTTCTGATGTTGTCAACAAAACATACGGAAATAATGCTACCAGTAACATCAATAAATGGAACGGTGAATAAAAAGCCAAAAGGTGTCATCGGACTACAATAAAACACCAAAGTTTCATAGATAGATCCGACCAAATAACGGCCTATGCATTCGCTGTCTAGGCAGAACGAGAAAAAGTGGTATCGGAAAATGGCTCATTGAAAATTTTCACTTGGGTTCAGAAGTTGTAAACGCACTTCATAATATAATCAAAATAAAGTATACGGGCTGAATTATTACCATAACTTAATCTCAGTTCAGAGAAGGAAATAGCAAAAGAATTAACTGCAAATAAAACCAAAGGGAAAGATCTTTTGTGTTTTCTACAAATCGTACCCACAATTGTCACTCTATAGGGCTTTATGAGAATGCGATAAATCTTCCTATACAAACACTTTTTTCAGGTATTTATATTTGAAGGGTTTTGGAATAAAAACGGTATAGAAGTGCATTAAAACCTTGATTTTGAGATAATTAGGACATAACGTATATTTCATCACTGTAAATGACTAAAAAAAATTTTAGGTAAAGAAACATGCGCTTACATTCACTTTTGTAAGGAGCTGATTTTTTTGGTTCCAAAATGTAAAAAATAAAAAAAGTAGTAGAAAAAAAAAAATTTTTATTGAAAAAAATGTACTCTATCGACCGTTTTTATTCTAAATAAAAGTACATATTTGAAAATTAAACTGTTTATAATCCAGACTGTGTATGCATAACATTTAAATCATCCATTATAGAGGATTTAATATTGTAATAATCAATATCAGGACACTTCAGAAAACTCTGGTGCTTCTGTTAATTTGGTACTGCCTCTTCCTTTATTTTTCGCTGGTATTCGAATTCATACTGGCATGATGATGTCTAAAAATACTGATAAATAGGAGGAATATATTCAAGAAGAGTCTGTAACTTCTTCCATTCTTAATGTTATATTATCTTGCAGTTATTTGTACTGCAAAATAATATAAACGTTTGCTGTCAAAGAGATGGCGCGGACCAAGGAGGACAGTTATCTTAACAAATGCACTGATAGTAGAAAGGAAAAATTTCTCTCTCATCCAAGGTGGATTAAAAAAAGAATGAAAAGGGGCACTTCGGTGCTATAATATCTAAAATACTTGAATATCCCGAAAATTTTAATACTTTGGTTCTCAACAAGTCCTCGTTTGGGATCATTGAGACAATTTTTATTAAGTTTTGGAATAAGACAAAAACTCTTCTTGTCTCATGGAAAGTACAATAAAACAGCTGTGATGAGCTATTTATCACGTCCTATCCCAATGGACTGGTAAAAAAATACGTGAGGATTTTTTCTTCTTGGATTCGATTTCATATTAGTCCAAAGCCCTATGGCATACCATATAGGTGTGCCCCAGCGGTTCAAGAAATTTATGACTAATTTCTTCTATTTGACGTTGCTTTTACCAAAACATGAAATACATTTACAGATATTTTTATCTCTGTTTTGCCCACCACAAGAATCACTATAAGCCATAACCTCTTTTAATGTTTGGTGGTAGCATGGTGATAAACTAAAAATAACAATAAAAAAACTCAAAGTGAGTAAAAATAGCAGAATATTGCGGTGTACTACCTTGGAATAAACAAGATCCAATTTCCTTGAGCAACCTCTTCCTGAAATACTTTTCATTCCATACAAACATATGAGGGGTTCCACTGAGTAAAGATTATAAAAAAACACAAAAAGTTATATGTCCATAGCTGTCCGTAGATAGAATACTCTTAGATGAGGTCAACAAGGGAGTGGGTAGGGTTTGTGCAAAATCGAAGCATAGAAACTACTGAATCTATCTGACCCTTTATAACGCTCCAATAACTGCATTCTTGCACGCAAATGCCTTTTGTGCTTTTTCTCGCTGGTGCAATACTAACAAGTTTTTTGGTTTCCGAAATTTTAGATTACCTCTTGGTTTAATGTTTACTAATGTTTTGATAGGAATCACATCGTGAACATGTAAAAAAACAAAAATATCAGAGTGTGGCCGATGGCAATCTCAAATTGAAATCTTTGTATTAAATAACAACTCGGTAATATGATAAGTTTGTACAGCAATAAAATTTTGTGCCTCCAATCAGCCTAGTAGAGATCATACGACATTTTTTTAAGGTCAGTTCGGGTGCTAAATATTTAAGCATTTACTTTTGCTTTGGCGTGAATAGTGACTGACTGTATTTAGAAAAAGTTGTTTTATATGGTCAATTACCAATCATACGTTTTCCTTTCACATCATATTTTCGTTTACCTCGGAAACCCTTTCCCCTCGCTATCTGGCTCACCAACATTCTCGATAAAGTATAGGTTTTTTGGCACACTACTGTTGAACATCTCACTATTGGTAATATCAAACGTTTTCAAGAGAAAAACTCCTAACATTACTCGTTGATTCATAAGGATTATTTGTGTGCTAAACTTGCGCTTATATATTGTCCGGATTTTTTTTCTAGTCACTTCCAGTTTTCTTATATGCACGATGACAAGTATGAGGTCTGGTGGTCATAAGTCGGAAGTTTGTAAAAAGTGTCAAATAGTTACTTGTCTTATTTCCTCTGTAAAATTTGAACTACACTTATATCTACAACTGTGAATAAATTTCACCAATTTTCTTTCTCTATGCAGCTTGTTCTTGTACCCATGTATTCATTGCCTTGGGTTTTAAGCATTTTCGTTTTATTTACTTTCCATTCGGACTTGTTTTTCTGCCTCTTTCTTGGCTTAATATTGTATCTAAAATACAAAGGAATAAATAGAGTAGAGCAAATTGACCTATACATATAAAGGGTGTTTCATTAATAATTGGAAATATTTTAACTCTAGATTCCTGGCTCAAATTATTAATATTTAACCCAAATCACTTAAATAAAATACACTTAATGTCCACTTATTGTAAATATACAATCTGTCCAATAGCTTTAAAGTTACTGGGCACAAATACTTTTTAAATTCTTAAATAAAACACCTGTAAATCAGTTAAATCTTAATATTTTTTAGCCCAGGAATCAAGAGTTAAAATATTTCCAATTATTAATAAAACAACCCTGTATATACGTAATGATATCAAATTTAATATTTATATTTTAATATTATATTATTTTATCAATGCAAACATCTTGATTACTATCTGAACTATCACTTTCTAGAGTTTCTTCTTTCAGAGGATGGATTGTAGTTACTCCCGCTATCGTGGAATAAGGGTCTTCAGCAGTTTCAATATCTTAAAAAATAAAAATAATAATTTTAAAATCAGAAACACAACTAATTTTTTACTGTTTTACTTATTCTGTAGGGTAAATATTACGTTTATTCGTATTATACATACACAATAATATTTCTAAAAAACAATTTACCTGTACAATTTTCATATTATGTAGATGTAGATCACACAAAATTAATGCAACACGTTTTTAACAAAGCTCACTATGCTCGGAAATCTCGGAATCGCTTCGTCGCTTGGAATAGAAACGGTATAAGTAATGCTTATAACTTTTCTATTCCAACACATTTTGAAGATTTCTTTAGTAGATTTTTCTACTAGCTCGTAGATGGCACTATATGTTACGTTTGAAGCTTATATCCTTATTATTCTAAAAATATAGAATATTAAATTTTATAATATGTACTTTAGGGTGTCCCGTCTTTGCATAAAAAAAATTTCTTTTTGAGCTACACTATCGCAAGACGTATCCAAATTTGCGTAATTTTCCAGAGATTATAAAAAAAGTAAAATAAATACGATAGCACGTCACCTTCAGGGCTCTACTAGACTTTAAAGTTTTGTAAATTTTACGTTTGTACAGACCTAAATCATATACTTCAAATAATACACAAATTAAATTTAAAAGATATTTTTATTATTAAAATTAATGAAAAAGGTTCGAAACAACTTAACAAACAAAATAGATCCTATATTTGATGACAAAAACTTAAAATTTGAACTTATTTTTGTGTCCAAAATTTGGCATTTCTGCCCGAGACTGCAACCTGGTTCTGATAAAGCTATCTCTAGAAGTAGCATCAGTTACGTTCTGCGAGGCTTCTGTAATCAGTTTAACAACATCTTTCCACAGATTGTGTGTGGCAGGGAAAGTCAAAAATATCCAAGCTTTTATCTTTTACCATGATGTGAAGGTCCTCAGTAGAAATATGCCGAAGAACCGGCGGTGTTGTAACCTGACATTCGTGCCACATAATAATATCGGTGTAATCTTTAGCAGAGAAGTTAATTTTTGGTGTTTTAAATATTCTGCGTTTATCGTTACTTTCAGTGTCTCTAGCTTTTTTTATTCTTCGCCATGCCAGCTCCCTAATGTGATCTCTATCATCAAACAACATACTCACAAGTAAGTTTTCTGGGTGGGCAAAAAGGCATTTCTTTCGATAACGGTATCCACAACAGATCTTAGATTTTCGGGTAGAAATCGAGAGTACATAATTAGTTGAAAAATATAGCTTTGCTCCATCCTTAAAAGACGATTTTTGCTTAATACTGAACACATTCGGAGCATATACTTTAACAACATAGTTTACAAGCAATTTGTAAATTTTCTGATGGATTAAGCGTACTTACATAAAATCTGAGTAGACGATTAGCAGTAGTAAGCCATCTGGAGTGTGCCATTTTTCCAGGTTGACGGTTTGCCAATTCAGGAGTACAGAAACCGGTTAATACTGCTTGACATATTTCATATAGATATTTTTGATCTGTACTTAATTCATTGACCACATTTTTGGCAAGTCAGGCAAATTACCATTCATACCAGAAAAAGTCACGGTGGGGCTGTTTTCATAAGCAACTAACTGTTTTCCAATAGGTCCGGAGTATTCTCTAGGACCCGAAGTAGAACCATCTATGGTCAGGAACAAGTGACGAAACGGTAAACTCATTGGCATGAAGCAAACAAACGCACCATTGTAACGGTCTCTCCAAATACTCCCTAAATATTGAATCACGCCACCCTTCCAGCCAGTATTAGTTGCAGTTCCATCACAATCCAACGCAAATTACAGCATCTAAATTCAAACTTTGACCCTCAAAAAAAGTTGTGATCGAAGTAAAAATTCCATTTGCAGTGCCACGACTAGGCGTTGTATGTCCCAAAAAAATTGATCCGGGTTCTGATAACAATGAGATGTGTTCTTCCAAAATCTCTTTGCGATGGTAACGATTCCCTATTTTCTCATTTATCAGGGTCTTGTCCTTATCGTCCATCAAAGTAAAATGCTATTTACAACAATACCTGCAACATCTTTTGAAGCATCTCTTCGGGCTTTACATACAGCTCTGTGGATTTTGTTTTTATCAATAACCAGTGTCAGATCTTCGGTGAAAACCAAACCCACATCAACCAAAACGGCAGAAGCAACAGCAGCAACAGATCGCATCGATAAACCGTATCTATCACTGACTTTAGCAACTGTTGGCAACGGCAACGTATTTCTATTAAAACGTGGAAGTCAACGGTGTCTCTGTTGAGAAAGAGTGAGGCACTGCTTCTTCATCACAATTTTCTGATATAGAATCGGTCGTTTGAGTAACACACAACTTTTTTGTTGCCCTCATTGATTCTTCCATTTTTCTCTGCTGTCGTTTTATGAACCTGGCAGTTTTCTTTCTTATCAACACCGCCTATAACCATTTTCCTGTCATTTCTTTGATCCAACAGAAAGTCTCTATCATTGATGGGAACTTTTTTATGTTTTAAACAGGAACAAGATTGAATAGAAATACATTTACAATCAGCAACGTCGAAAAGATTTTCAGCTGACTCTACAAAATACTTCACTTTGTTTTCAAAACTGTTATTTCGTTTGATTTTGGTGTGTCGTTTTCAAACTGAGGTACTTTTCGAAATAATATTTTAGTAACTGAATAATCCGTTCCTTAGTTACGATTGGAATCGAAGCTTTTGTCCAAATATTAATAACTTCTTCAGAAACAATGGCATATATTTCTGAATTGGATGGATCCTTTCCATTATACTTTAATTTTAGATCGTTCTTCACAAATAAAATATATTTCATAACATCTCTTATAGTTGGTAGCTGTCGATCGTCAAGTTCTTTGTAAGGTCCCATAATAGAACAAGTAGTCTCACTACGCCTAGAACTCAATGATTTAAAACTCACAAAATCAGCTTTTGACACTAGAACAAACGCAACTGTAATGATGTTGAACGTCGAACGACGTGTCGACCACACCCCGAGCCACCTTCTCCTTCTACTTGTCTTTCTCCTACCATCAAAGCAGATCTGACGTAATCAAAGTTCACAGAATTCTCTAACTAAACTTTAACGTAACGTATAATACGACGCAGTATTATACATTATATACAATAGTACAGTACAATCTCAATTTATTTTAGTTCAGGAGCCGAAAAAATATTATCACAAAAATGACAATTTTTCCAAATTTTGAAATATCTGTAGAACCCTTAAGATATATTTTTATTTTAATTTTTAAAAATACTGTGATAATCTATTGGCAATTACATAAATTTTAAGAGGTCTTGCATTAAATAATGTTTTATATTTAGTTCAGGATGCGAAATTAAGTATAGTGAAATATTACCATAAAAAATGACAATTTTTCAAAACTTTAAAGTTTGGTAGAACCCTAAAGATATATTGTTATAATTTTTTTAAAATTATTGTGATAATTTACGAGCAATTACCCAATTTCAAGAGGTCTTGTATTAAACAAAACAAAAAGCGATTTTTTCGGGACACCCTAATGTACTTATCTCATATTTAAAAAAAAAACGCACTTATACCCTTTTTATTCCAAACCCATTCATTTATATTATTCTCCTAGTGAGCAGTTTCTTGTATTGTTGAAGAAATAAAGCATTTTGTGAAACTAATGTGTCTACTACCATTTATTACCATATTATCTAGAGTTCATATTGGTGTAAAAGGGCAGAAATGAACAACCAAAATGTTAGGCAATATCGAGTACGTTTTATTACTTGCAGGGACGTGCTAATCAAAAATATTTTAAGGGGGCTGCTAACTTCAAACTTCCATAAACTTCTATAGACTCAAAATTTTTGGAGTCTTCGCTAAAAATCGTATAACCCATTGGGTGGTACAGAACAAATAGGTACTCCCAAATATTTAGAGTTTGAGCTTTTACTTCATTTTATTAATTTCACTCATTAAATCGTAGAGTTATTGAATATAATTCAACAAGCCGTAAACTAGTTCAAAACGGGAATAGTTGGCGCAGATAAATTTTGGTACCTCTATTTTAATATTGCGCAAACTAATAGTTTCATCGGCTTTTTGGAAGACATCCATTACCTGTTAAAGTCGAAATATTAGATGAGTGCACCGCTCGCTATGCATTTCTTATTGCGAGCAGTGTCCTCATATTTTAATAAATCGACATACACACTTCAACCGTTTGCAAGCGAGAGTAATAACGTAATTTATTATTATTAGTAATTAATAATATAATAATAATTAATATTAGTAATATATTTAGTGTGACCAACTAGCCGAAAAATCCGGAACATGGCCCGAATTACGAAGTCGTGTTCCGGACAAGGCTTCCGGGCCATCCGAATTTTCAACATTTTGGTAAAATTATATTTTGATATTCTGAATACGTTATTCTTCTGAGAATTCACATAAAATTAATTGGGGGACGAAAAAAAGTCGACAATTTCTAGAGTGTAATACTAATACCACATCCAAAATGCATGCATTTTATATTATGTTATTATAGTTCTACGAAAACTCAAACTGTGGACTTTCCCGTTTCTGTATTTTAATTAGTGTCTTCTGAAAAGAGACGATTCAAAAACATGAATATCAAATAATGATAATTATATTTTTATATTAACCTAATGTTCTACTCCCATGGAAATCCAATATCAGTTAATTTTCTAATTTTTCCTTTTTGAGAACGATTTCCGGATTGGAAGTCGAAACGTCAAAAACTAACAAAAATATAATTATCACTACAATCCATTCCATCCAAAAAAAATTTATCAACATAAAATGTTAAATATGTAATCAATAAAATGATATTTTATTGATAAATGATAAAGTTCCATATTAAAAAAATGACCCGATTTTCATTGGAAAAGTCCCGGATTTTAGGTATTTTTTTCAAGCCTTGTCCCGAATTTGACTGACTTGGAGTTAGTTACACTAAATATTTATGTAATTTTTTCGTAGCGCCTTCTTGTACATAATGGCTACATTAACAGAGCTTAGATTCTTACAGATTCCTATACTTTTTTCGTATTATATGTCCAATATTTACGTTTTACATGTCAATTTCTATTAATTGCAGAAATTTATTTTGAAAGTACACCACGTAAAAAGTACTTTATTAATTCACATCTTTTGACGTTACATCGTTCCATTATATATATTCTAGTTCTAGACGGAATTTTATCATCAAATTCGTTTAAATACTTGAGTAATTTAGATATAAACGCTCTTATATTTATTGAGAAAAAAGCAAAACTTTCACATTTTTTTATAAACAATACACAACAGGTAGGATAGCAAAATATGGCTGTAATTAGCGAGATATATTGTTAGTAGGTTTAAGCATTTTTCGTTATACATATATGCTCTAGATTATGAGTGGTGTACTTTATAAAGGTGATGGGATCGCCTATACTTATAACATTACCAATGGCCGGCCTTAAACGTGTAGCGGGAAACTGCCTACAAGCGGCCAGTGTAGAGAACACTGGAAAGAACTGAGGGAGGCCTATGTCCAGCAGTGGACGCGATTGGCTGATTGATGATGATGATTTTTAATTATCTCCTCTCCATCAGAGTAGGCTTTTTTCTTCCGGGCTAACAGCAGAGAAAGTTCCTATGATGTTTTAACCATAGTTTCCATTTCATCACTTCTCTTCTGAAACAGTGACTGTTGGCTGGCTAGGGTTTTCTTTTTGTTTTCAATAAAGTCGGCTCGCAAATGTGAACCAATAGGATATTTGTTGCTGAAGTCCTTATGCAGTTGTTTATAATGTCGTTCCAGGTTAAATTTTTTTCGGAACTGCTACAGACAATCCACATATCAAATAAACAGGCTTTGAAGTTTTACGATTAGTAAATAAAAATTGTTCTTCCCAAGCAGGTTGAAAATCGCGAATTGCAATATCATCTTCGTATTTTCGTTTTGAAGTCGAAGGCTTACTTTTAAAATTTTAAAATTTTAAAGAAACAATGCGCGATGACAAAATGTGCACATACAACGGGGCAGTTTAAAATAAACTAAGCAGGGTAAACGCAATCCTATTGCACATTACGACAGCTATATATCACGTGCACCAATCGCAGCAATATCGCTCGCCAGAGGATGCAATGATGCCACATCTATCGTAACTTCCGTAAACCTACCAAGTTTCTTCTTATTATTTTTTGTTTTTCAAGTTTTAATTTTTTTGAAAGTTTGATCAGTTTGAAAGTGCATATCAAAGGCACGCTACGCGTGCCACTGATAGCACTTAATCGTGGCACGCGTGCCGCGGGTTGGCCATCCCTGATGTAATGTCATTTAAACTATCCACTGGAATAATACCTAAATTTTTTCGAGCTTCTTACAGAAGCTCGAAAAAATCTTTCTTATCTCTTTAGTTCGTGTAGAAGAATCCTCTGTGCTCCTGGTCTATTTAGTGTTCTGACATTCCACGTTCCCAGCAAAAATTCCATATTCCGTTGCCAAAGTCGTCGTCTTGATTTCCGTCCATTCCGAGGCCCTTCTGAAGGTTTCGTAGTAGTACTTTTTTACAAGGATAGGTTACTGGCCTATCGCCCAACCCCCTTTTCGGAGGGCCATTTCTCCCTTCCTCGTCAGCCCTGACCCTGCCTTCCACTGGGGTTGGTTACCCAATCTCCAGCAGGGTTGCTCAGGTTCTCCGGGTTCACCCGTGCAGCCTAAGCTGCACTTCGTGGAGGTGAGGATAGGAATTGAGTAGGAGTGGCTAGAGGTGCTATCAGGAAGCAGCACCTTGTATTGTGCGTCACTACTCATTTGAACCCCATTAAAAGTATTATCGATTTTAAAATGTGTGGGTCAATATGATCTGTAATCGAAGCAAGAATATTTCGCGCTTTCGAATACAAAGGTTGATCAAACAATACACATACGTGTTTTTGATTGATGTGCTTTAGCTCTACTTACAGCTTCGATTAAAACTGTAAAAATTGTACTGTAGTCGCTTGGAGCAGCATTTACAAACGGTAGTGGAATTACTTTAGAAATTTCGTATCTTTAAATTCATAACATTTCTCCATGAATTCAAACCATCCCGTAGTATTTTTATCTGTTTTTTAGTGAAACACCATATCAACTCAGTAGATTTAATTCGTAATTTTTTAAGGGCGTTTTTTCGTATTAAATTTTTTTGACGCTTCTGATTCGAATTTATTATTTTTATTTTCAGCAACTAAATTAACCATAACTTCAAGCTGTGTTTCAACGCCCATATATACAACTGCATTATCCACTTGGTTTTCGTCTTCCGCAGTACTGGGATCAAGAAAACTGTCTGTACCAATCATCATTAATTGAAAGATCGCTGTATACCATTTGATCAAATCTAGCACTTTTATGTCTATAACATTGTTTTACAGGAATAAAACCAAATTTATCATTTGCTACATTTAACGAAGTCTCTTTTTTTATTTTAGTAACAGGCGTTATCCAACCCATTGCATTGGAATGTATTATGTCCATCAACTGTAGCAGTATGCGTTATGAAGGACAGAATTTTCAAATAGTTCAAAATCTTTATACGAAGCACATAGCGAGCAATTAATGAGTCTTTGATACATATTCGATTAAAGCTGAAACTATTAATTCAGATAACTTTCGTCAACAGACACAAGTAATTGCGAAAAAGTAAGTACTTGATTGTCTTATTTCATTTGGATTTTTATGAATTTTTACAATAATGTCTACAAGTTTCTTCAATGTTTTCGGAACGTTGTCAATGTCATCTAAAAAATTGATTGTAGAATTATATTCATCCATGTCAAGGTGCTGATGCGTTCTGATATCTTGCATTATAATATGACCTGCCATTTCCACAATCCTCTTGCGATCTTTTATGTTGTCTTTTTCGCGTGCCGCGGACCATACTTTCATCTCCAAAATGATTTTCTAATTGATATACTATACGATCTATTCTAGGTTGTTCATAATTAACAATATTTGTCTGAGCTTTAAACTTATTAATACCTTTTAAAGAAAATTGCGAAATACTTTCTTGTCCAAAATATAGTTAATAGCGAATTCCAAAATAGCATTCATATTATCACTTAAATTATTGTCTATCATATTTATCGGTTTATAATGATAAAATTCATTCTGACATGATTAATGATATACAACATTATTTTCTAAAAAATATTGATTGCTTACATTACGCAAATTACGCAGACGTGCATCTATTGATTACAATACTCTTTCGATAGACTTTTTATTTTATCAAAAATATTATTTACTGTACTTTTCTTTTTAATTATTCTATAAGTAGAAGTATCTTTTAATCTAACTCTCTCAACAAAATAATAGCAACTTTCGGAAAAATTAAATTTTCTTTCCACAGCTATTTCCTTTCTGTGCCCAACGTAAGCCTGTGAAGCATTTTTAGCAGCTACTTGAATGCTACATGAGTGTATGTAAGCGCTTTGACAAGTTTTGTGCACCTCATCAAACACTTTTCCAAATTTTCAAATAGAAGATGTTTCTTATCCTTTCTTTCTCGACTGGATTTAACCCTTTAACAGGTTAAGCGCCACAGCGGACACGGGTGTCCGATTTGAAATTCGTCGCCTGGGCCACGGCGGACACCGGTGTCCTCTTGACTTTAAATTTTTCAACATCCTTCCCCGGCCGCGAGGACACGATTTTATGCGGTTTAACATAGAAATGTGTCCTCTATGCCCATCAATATAGAATGTTGAACCAGGTTCTGTGTAGCAATTCCGATTAGAAAAATCTGCGGTAAAAACTATCTTGAGGTCTTTAATTAAGTCTAGAAATAAGAATACATTTATTTGATAAAAAAAATTATTAAACAAATATAATAGAAATACATATCTATTATATGTGTGTGCATACGTTTATTTAAAAAAAAATAATGAGTTTTGTGAATTAAATTGAAACGTTCCAAACAAAACCTAGGATTATTTCCACACTGCGCACAGTACGTTATTACCTTCTTGACTTTATTTTTGTCTATAAGTCCATCCTGTTTTCTTTTGTAACATCCCTTGCAGTACCGTCTATTTTCCCGTGCCTTACAGCCTAGTTTTGTGAACACATGAGCATTGAGGTTTACTTTTGCAGGACGTGTAGGTTCATGAAAATGACTGCCTTCAAATTTTAATAATTCTTCGATAACTGCATACCTAAACTCATTTATCGATATAAAAAAAATTAATAAAATCCTTTGTAAAAGGTTTATATTATATAGGTAGTATATACCTTTTGCAAAGAATTTTAATAAATTTTTTTAATATATGGTATACAGCCAACTACAGGAACGTAGATTACTTGTGGAATTTATCGATATATTGGACTGTTCGATCTCCTTGTATATGAAATGGGCATTAACAATTGAAGTACCTAATAAAATTTCTATAGCTATTTTCTTCGTTTGTCGCAGGGCCGTACTATAACTCGACATCTGATCAGATAAATCAATGGAGCTTTTACCTGAATTGTAATCGACTACAACTTTCGGTTTTTTGGATATTATTTCCCCGACGTTGAAGTTGGACCATTTCAGCATTCTTTTTTGTCCGTTTTTTGACCATTTTTGTCGTAAAGAATTCTAACTTTCCAAAATTCATCAGTGCCATTTGGTTCATTGGCATCAGTAAAATGTAGATGGGATCGTAATTTTGAAAATTTGTTGTACGCCATATTATTTAACAACACTTACACAAAGTTTGCTGTCTAAATAAAGTCTTATACGAGGATAACTTAGGTTTCCCATAATAATATGAATGCCGACAAATATTTTTATTTCGTGAAAATTTGTATTCTCAAACGTGTATTATTTTGCTGGTGATAAAGATTTGTGTATATAACTATAGTATCAAACAAGGTGTCATCAAAATATTTATAAAAATAATCTATTGGTGATTTTAGGTGTGTAAGATGTGCTTCTGTTTTTTGTGCCCATTGTATAGTAGTGGGCGTTATGTATTTTACATCTTATTGCCACGTTATTTTGCTTTTTTCCGTTAAATCATGTGTCCTTAAATAACTCCTCTTTAACTGTTTACGCCCTAGTTTGCTTTTTAGTAGATCTTGAGAAGTAGTATCATCGTTGTTCACAACATGGGATGCTGAGCTTTGCGAAGTGACACTTTCAGAAAATTCTGCCTCCAAATCATTTACTTGACTGTCAGTATCATTATCATTACCTAAAATTAATAACTAGTTAATGATCTTACCGATAATTCCGTCGTCTCTCTGGAGATCTTCGAACGTCAATATCTCATCAGTCTCTTTATCACAGAACTCTCCCACATCAGAAAGTCCAGCCTCTATCAACTCAGTTCTTTTTCACTCAATGGCTTATTTTTGTTATTTACTCATTTTTAAAAGTATATATCTGTAAAAAAATTAAAAAAGTTGCCGAGGTTTTTCTTTAAATGAAATTGTACTAGTATAGTACAATTTAAATATCCCGTATTTCACCATGTACTATCCGTAGTACATTGAAAAATACGTTGTGTTTACAATAAAAAAAATGTATTGGTTAATAATTAATATTTAACTCAATAAAACAAAGTATAAAATGGAACAAACTATTAAAACTTGCCTTTCAATCGTTTTTTACTGCAAAAAAGTCATCCGAAAATAAGAAAATAAAGAAAGCAACCGTTTCTCAGGACACGAGGTTGTCAACTGGTACTAAAATTTCTAGAACTACCGACATCGTTATTGGTTACCATTTTACTAAATGGGTAAATCTGCTATCAAGCTATAGATAGCACCACGCAGCGTAAATCGTTCATTTAGCTTTACAAAAGTGCACTTCAAGTCGGTGTACAATATGTAGTGCGACATGAGCGAAAAGGTTAATTTAAATGTACTCAAGGTGGAAGATAGTTGAGGTTGGACGTGAGATGGTGTAGATGCAATAGCTTCTACAGACGAGCGGCTAGCTATCAGGTGGACGCGATGGAAGCGCCATGCGGTACGACGGAGAAATATTAATGAAGGCAGTCTTGTTGACGGCTGTCATTGTCAATTGACATTTCATCCATGAATGCAGAAGGCAAAATAAACAACAAAATAAATTCAAATTAGAATGTCTATATTATTTATTTTTTTAGGGATCAAAAAACGTACGCCCAATTTTTTAGGGATCAAAAAACGTAAATAAAAACATCTGTATACGTATTCAAAGAATAATTCATAAATAAACCTTAGACATTATAGGTAATAGTGGCAAATTAAAATGTGTTACTCCTCATAATTTTTAAGATATAGACACCAAAAATTAAGAATTTTCAGCAAAATGTTTTGTTTGTTAATTATTTCTATATTATTTGATTATCTACTTTATTTATGGTACAACAGTTTTTACCCATTATTACAATTAGTAAGATATTAAATAAAAAACATAATGTTTTCTAAATGTGTATTATGTCTAGAAAATTTTCAGATTTTTCTAGCCTCTAATAATTTGCATCACAACTTACGCTGTAAATCAAAGCGATATAACAATTTATGATTGATCTGTATTATGATAATCTCTATTGTATATATAATTTTCAAAAAATATAAATATTTTCCTTATATTTCAAAATTACTTAGTATGATCAAATGCTTTATATAAGTCCAATAAGTACAATGTGGTTTTTAACATCTCACTTAAATAGAACTGGTTTGAATGCTCACTAGAAACTTCTTTGGAAGTACTTGAAGAAGCTGAACAAATGAGCAACTCCTTATAGTAAGTAGTTTCAGTTTCATTTGCTTTACACAGTGTTTTCTGTGAGCAGGGATTTTTTTTTCTTCTGGATGTAAACCGAATTTGAGATGCAATAAGTTTATTTGCAAGTTCCTTTATTGTTTCGTTGGATTGAATAAATGCTCTACTGACGACAGACTGTATTGTGTTGCCAGTGTTTTCTCTAGTGTTTAAAGCAAATTGTATTCAATAGGATTAGTTCGTAATTGGGCTTGGAGTAAAGTCATTTTTTCAATAATACGATCAACTGCATTCTCATTGTCTTGTATTTTTCTAATTTCAGTAATAATGTGATCAATAGTATAGGATGGTAAAGTTGAAAAATCTTCTATAGTAGTACTCGTACTTGGGTCCAAACGTTCTGACTTGATGTGGCTTAATACAGCATGAATATGCTTACAGATTGTAAATTTAATGTGATAATTTGGACAAGAACAAGAATATCTGTACCTTAGAGGTAAAGGATTGTATCTCCAGTTTAGAAGTATTCGAGAAAACAAGGTTTAAAGTTTTATAATATGAAAATGAAAAAAAAATTTATAAAAATGAAATAAAAATGCATATTTGGCTTTTTTACAGTTTAATTAAGTAAATAATTGAACTACTAAGCTACACAAACATCAAAAATTTATTATACCTGACCTAAATTAAGGCACTTGGGACTGTTTACCACTAAACAAAAAATCAGGTAAAGAACATAAAATGAAAGTTGTAACTCCAAATCTACCCGAAAAAAGTTAAACAAAAAATATAATATAATTAAAAAATTCAATCTGAGTCAATGTTTTCTTCCTCTTGCTGTGTAGTTACCATTTCTTTATAAAAGCTTTGAAATTGAAACGGTATCCACTCACATAAATTTAAAAGATATTGATGTTTCTTTAGAGTTATACCTTTAGGTTCATTGCGGAGAGTAGGCAACGTGTGTGGAAATGGTGCTACGTTTTGTCTAGAATTTCTACGTAAATTCACCGTTTTTAATTGTGTATCGGTAAATTATGTTTTGTAATAAAGTAGACCTGGGCTATCACGATGTACTTCTAGCAAAACTGCCGATGACATAAGAAAACTTTGCTTTTCAGTATTTAGTTTTCGGCTAACGAATGGAGCCTGTGAAGATTATCAATATAAAGTTTTAGTCATTAGTCCATATCCAAACTGTAGCTCCTACCGATCTTATTAGCTGTTGCCAATCCACGGTGTAACAATACTCAATGCCGGTTGCTTCTTTAGTGTACGTTTAATAAGACCGTGAACATGGTCTGCTTCCATGTGGGTATGACCTTTAAGTAAAAACTTATGAATGATTGTTTTTAAAGAAGGGCAAACATTCATAAGAAAAAAGTAATTGACTGCCATCATAATATTTCTGTTTTGACTTGGACAGTTGTCTGACCAAATTATCAAGGTATCTGTATTAGAGTTTTTTACAACTTCTTCTGCCCACTTCAGTAAGGCTGACGATATTTCGTTACCACCTTTGCCAGCAACAGATTCATCCCACATCATACAATAGGACTTCTTTTCTGTAGCATCATAAATGGTGAGATTTAAAGTCCAAAGCTTTAAGCAATAAAAGCTTTTTGAGTTACATAGATGGGGAGTGGGTAGACATTTTTGCAAATCTAGCATAATAACTTTTGTTTTTTCAGAAAAGTTTACTTTGTCATTTTTTTATCGGTGTATCGGATATCAGCATCTTTTAAATGGCAATCAACTGTCTCTTGAATTGCTTCTCGCTTATCTGCTGATTGAATTTCTTGTAATGTCATAGTGAGACTATCACACACATCACAAGTGTCATTGGATGGCATTTTAAAACCAAGATTAAACTCTGTTTTAACAATATGGCGATATAGCCACGATTGGACTATCTCACTTTTTTGCAAGCCGTCTTCTTCACATTTAATTTTATAAAGATTATACATTTTGTCGATATTGAGTTCGCTTCCAAGATATTGTCTTTTTGTTTTGTTGCGGCTGGAATGACTTTCGTATATTGGGAATAACCGAATATGGCTACGAACTCGTTCTTTAACATCATCTGGAACCTTATTCTTCGGAATATGCTTTCCTCGCATATCGGCTGATGCGAAACCGCCTACTTCTGATTTTTTTAAAGCATTTCTTACAACGGTCTCAGATATACCCAATGTATGAAGAAAAAATAATTTACAAACCTCTACAATTTTACCATTAATCTCAAAATTATAATGGATCGTTTGTTTTCTCTGGTTATCTCTTCTTCCGTCTACTGGCCTTTTACGTTTTGTTGGTACACTATTCACCCTGGATAGTACAAATTGTCGTTTGAGATCCCACGTTTTAGTTTCAGTCCAATAATTATTAAATATCTGTACTCGCTCCAATTCGTTCATTTTATCAGAACATTTTCTTCTACAAGATCTACAACCGGGTTTAAGTTCCTTAGCGCTTATTATTTTTCCAGATTTTGAAACATGTTCTTTTCCAGCCAATGTTGCTTTAACTCTTTTTGTTACCTTCCAATTTTGTTCATTTCTTTCACGCTTTCTAGGCCTCAGTGTACTATTTTCTTGCTTATTTTCTATGGCGTTTTCTTTACCTTCTTCATTTGTCCCCTCAGTAAGTAACCTACTTTCTACACTTTTGTCTGCTTCCTCATCAGTACTACCATTTTCATCATTGGACGGAATATATTCGGGATCATCATCACTAAAATCTCTGAATTGTTCAGGTTCACTATCAGTTTCAAATTTTTGTTCATTTTCAACATTTCCTGATTCTTCACGCCTAATTGTCTGACAGCATTCGGCAATATTTGAAGTACCATTGATAATTCCTAAAACAACAACGAAACACCTTCAGGTTTTGATCTTTGGTTGTTAGTTAGTAGGTATACTAAATTCGCTCAACCGAGACGCGTTTTGACAGATTCAGAGTAGGAAACATACAACACAAAAATTCCTACGTCACACTATTTACAGCTCAAATAAACAAATAAACTTACTCTTTCATTAAAAAAAGAAGAATTATTGGAAATAGTGGGAGTGTGTACTAAACTCATACAATTTTGTTTCCTCAAAATATTTTTATTTTGTAGAATAAATAATAATTGATTGGCGTAAGATTTATGCTATTATGTCTGTTTATTATTAATAATATTGACTATGAGCACGTGTGTTTGGTTGTATAGGAATTAGTCATTTCAAACCACGTCTAGCTTGTCACGTCTATCAAAATGTAATTAACTTCTCAAAATAATAATTACTAAAACCACTAGACAGTTATGCCTCATATTAGAGAACCGACTATAAGCAGAACCCAATAACATAAATAGGGGAGTCAATAGAGTTTTTTGTTTCGAAAAAATTCAAACAAGATAGAACTTTTTGTAATTTCATTAAGAAATGTTTAATAAACAATATATCAAAAAGTTCTACTCCAAAAGTGGCTGCTTCATTTTTTATGAAGCAAATGAACTGCGAAATTAGTTGTTTTTTAAACAATTAATAAACAATTAGCGGCGAAATCTGTGAGTAGAACTTTTTACTTTAACATATTTATAAACTAACAAAAAAAGTTTTAGAAAAATCCAAGCTTGTTTGAATTATTCCGAAACAATGCCACTTTTCGATCTCTATTAACTCTCCTAAAAAGTGATCAAACAAATCCGTGTAAGAATGTCAATGATTAATTTTATATTTTAAAATTTACCTTGAACTGGGATATGCTGTGTGTCATCCTCTATATTAAGCCTGTAATCATCAGAATGCCTATTACTTGCAGGCAATACATCAGCCAATTCTGAAAATGAAATGAATGTTTTAAAGGTAAACAATCGCAACTCCACCACGTTTTATTAGCGGGACATTAAGAGGAGCTAAAATTATTTTAACGGAATATATTTGCACACTACAGTTAAACCAAAACTAATTACTTCTATGTTCCTATTAAAACAAATACTGTGTTCCTATTAAAATGAATAATATTCACAATATTTTATAAAATATATTATTTTAATCCTAACATAACCTTACTTTTCTTTTAAACTGTTTACAGGTTATTAAGTAGGTATTAGATATAATAAATTTCAAATTACCTTGAGTTGGAGGATCATTACTTGAAACTAGTACAAGATTTACCAAATGTTTCCCTCTTGATAACATTTTATCTCACAATTTCACTTACAATAACCGGACCGGATAAATATACGATCGTTTACCACATTGGGTTTGTCCAATATTCAACTGCGCATAACCGTGCTTTAGATGCACGACTTTTTACCTCTACAACAATTTCTACTACAACTTTTTCTAAATATCGTATTTAAGGAACTAATAACATTTCAGTTACGGCTATTTACCACAAAATAAATTACGCTTCCGATATACTATAAAAGAAATAAACTCAATTCCGACAAAAATGGGATTTACGATCCTTTACCTCTAAAGCGGCCACAGACGCTCAATATTATTGTGCAATTCAATAGCATTCCAATTCACTTAAACTACTTAAAAAAGAAGATATAACTATCATTATGGGTGACTTCAATGCGAAAATTGGTAAAGGAAAAAGCGGAGAATTCATAGGTGATTTTGGTCTAGGGCAGAGAAATGAAAGGGGAGAAAGATTAAAACTGTTTGTAGAGGAAGAAGAATTTGCAATACTAAATACATTCTTCAAACTACCACCAAGACGCTTGTATACCTGGGTCTCCCCGCAAGATCAACCAGGACACGTAATACGGAATCAAATTGACTACATAATGGTGAACAAAAGATTTCGTAATGGATGCCTATCAGCTAAGAGTTACCCCGGTGCGGACGTATCATCAGATCATGTTCCGGTTGTTGGTAAATTTAGGTTTAGATTCAAGAAGGTCACAAAAAAGAATAGTAACAAAAAGTGCGATATGAGAAGACTAAAAGATAACAAAACAAAAGAAACAGTCGCACAGATTCTTTCAGAAAAGCTAAGTAATATGGAGCAAACATATAATGCCGAAGAATCACTCCAAAATATATGTGAAACATTTAACAAGATCAGAGAAGAACATCTTACAGAAAAGAAAGATAAGAAAAAAAGTTGGATGAATGACAATATACTGCAACTTATGGAAGAAAGAAGAAAATCAAAGAACAACAAAATAATGTACAACAAGATTCAGAGACAAATAAGAACCGAAATACGAAAGGCCAAAGAAAATTGGTTAAAATCACAGTGTGAAGAGATAGAGCTGTTAGAACAAAAACATGATACGTTTAACATGCATAAAAAGGTGAAACAAGCAGCTGGTCTTCAGAAATCCAACACAGCTAACAAACTGCGAGACCAACAGGGGAATATCATCACAGACAAAAATCAAGAAATCCGCATATGGACAAAATACATACAAGAACTCTTTGATGATACTAGATCCGAACAACCTCCATCTTACATATGTGATGACCACTTACCAATCACATCAGATGAAGTGCAAAAAGCCATATTACAACTAAAAGATGGCAAAGCTCCTGGACCTGACAATGCATATGCTGAGCTCATAAAACTATTTAACACCGACGGTATTCAACACCTAACAAAGGTATTTAATGATATATACTTAAGCGGAGTAATACCAAGAACATGGCTTAAGTCGACCTTTATTACTTTACCAAAGAAAACAAAATCCGTATCCTGCAGTGATTTCCGAACCATCAGCTTAATGAGTCATATTTTAAAATTATTTCTAAAAATCATACATCAAAGGATATATAGACTGTGCGAAGAAAAAATCAGCCGTACACAGTTTGGTTTTCGGAATGCAGTGGGTACGAGAGAGGCTCTCTTTAGTATACAAGTGCTATTCCAACGATGTAGAGACGTGAACTGCGACATTTATGCGTGCTTCATTGACTACCATAAAGCGTTCGATACAGTAAAGCACGACAAGCTGATGGAGATACTAACCAATATTGGAATAAACACTTGTGATTTAAGAATTGTCAGCAATCTGTACTGGAATCAAACATCATCTATCCGGACAGAGGCAGGAGAATCCGACGACATCAAAATCAAACGTGGCGTCCGTCAGGGATGTATACTATCACCACTGCTGTTTAATATATACTCTGAGGAAATCTTTCAAGAAGCAGTGGGTGATGTTGAAGCCGGAATTCGAATCAACGGAGAATTAATCAATAACATTAGATACGCGGACGACACGGTAGTATTTGCTGACAGCTCTGAAGCCCTCCAGGAGTTAATGAACAGAATCACAGAGGTCAGTCAGAGATACGGACTTTCACTAAACACCAAGAAAACAAAATGCATGATGATCTCTAAGAAGGAACAGCAATTTGAACAAATCAGTGTAAACGGTCAACAAATAGAAAGAGTAAAAACATACACCTACCTTGGTACGAACGTCAATGAAAATTGGGACCATTCCATAGAAATCAAATGTAGAATAGAGAAAGCAAGATCTGCATTTCAAAAAATGGCCAAGTTATTCAAATGTCATGATTTATCAATGCCCATAAAAATCAGGTTACTACGATGTTATATCTTTCCTATACTGTTGTACGGAGTTGAGTCATGGACTCTCACAGACGCCACCTGCAAGAAAATTGAGGCTTTTGAAATGTGGCTTTATCGTCGCATCCTGAAGATATCGTACACCGACCACGTTACTAATGAGGGTGTTCTGTTGAGAATGAAAAAAGAAAAAGAGCTGTTAACCACAATAAAAACAGCTAAAATCGAATACCTCGGTCACATCATGAGGAACAGCGAAAGATATGGACTGCTGCAACTAATCTTGCAGGGAAAAGTAGAAGGAAAACGGGGACCAGGAAGGCGAAGGATTTCCTGGCTGAAAAATCTACGAACGTGGTTCAATACAACAACCACAAATCTTTTTAGAGCAGCAGTGTGTAAAGTGCAGATTGCTATGATGGTCGCCAACATCCGAAACGGATAGGCACTACAAGAAGAAGAATGTGGGTTGCACAATATTTTGACGGCGCCCCACAGACGCTCAATATTATTGTCCAATATGTCGGTTTCTGCAAAAAATTGTATCGTTTGGGGTCGATATTGACGGTTGTGCAATATATTGTGCAATCTTGAGTACAGACGTACAACCACATTGTGCAAACACAAACAGTACCCGCTTGAATTTCATAGTGTGATCATGTTGAGTGATGAGGAGTTGTGTTGTGCGGTAATCGCTGTGGTCGCAAGTGAAAAAAAGAAGAAAAAAAAGGGCTCCCTGAAAGGAAGGAAATGGGCCAAACAGTGGTTCATTGATAGGGAGAAATACACTCACGAAAAGTTACTAAATGAACTGAGAGTGATTGAGCCGAATGACTTCCGCAACTTTTTACGGATGGACGGAGAATTATTTGATGAACTTCTCGCTTTGATCACTCCTGAAATTAGTAAAAGGAGCACTATCATGCGCGATGCAATACCTGCAAGTCAACGGCTGTCTATAACCCTACGATATCTCGCAAGTGGGAATAGTTTTGAAGATCTGAAGTTTTTAACTGCTGTTTCACCTCAGTCAATAGGTTACATTGTTCTGGAAACGTGCACCGCTCTGATCAAGTGTCTCAAGGAATATATTAAGGTAAGAAAATGTAAATAAATACTTTTTTCATTTTAAATCTTTTTATTTAAACGTTTGAAATGACATTTATTGGTTTGAAAACAATTTGCGATTGTACGAAACATATCCACATGAATTTGGAAAAACAACTTCCTTATTTGAAAGCAGCGAAATAAGCACTTGCGTCTTGTGGGTTTGCTGATTCATACTGATGGAATGAAGTCGTATTGTGGTGGGTTGATGCAGGAAGGGACTGCACACTGTATGGGGTTGACGCACGTGATGAAATATTATTAATTTCCACTGAATTACGATGTAACGTCCCCATTTGTCCCTCAAATAGAATATCATTGATGGCTTTCTTCGCAAACAACTGCTGATGTGGATCCATTTTTCTGAGCTCGACTGCCCAAGCTGCGGCAATTTTGTCGCTGTCGTCTTGCGGTTGTTGAAGGCGTTTAGAAGCCAGTTGCACCAATTCCTCAGTGGGATCTGGAGCTTTATTTTTCCTCTTCTTTGCACGAGGTTCACCAAACACCTGAAAAAAAAAGTAAAAAAGTAATAGCTTATTTTCATCTTTCACTGAAAACTGGGAATTTTCTAATTCTAGATTATTTTTCTTTGTTGCAGGTACCAACTACAACGGAAGAATGGAAACAAATTGCACAAGATTTCTACGATCAGTGGAATTTCCCAAATTGCCTGGGCGCTATCGATGGGAAGCATGTCGCAATAAAGAAACCCGCTAATACTGGATCACTTTACTTCAACTATAAAAAATTCTTCAGCATTGTGATGATGGCAGTGGCAAATGCTAACTATGAGTTCATTATGGTTGATGTAGGAGTAAATGGGCGAATATCAGACGGTGGTGTAATCAGTTGTACAAAATTCGGGGAAGCGCTTGCTGGTAATACATTGAGGATTCCGGAACCAGCACAACTTCCGTATAGCCAGAAAATATTGCCATTCGTTTTTTTGGCAGATGATGCTTTTGGGCTGACACAAAATTTGATGAAACCCTACCCTCAATCAGCATTAAATATGGAAAAGACAATTTTCAATTATCGATTGAGTCGTGCTCGGCGTACGATCGAAAATACTTTTGGGATCTTAGTCAGCCGATTTGGCGTACTGCAGAAGCCAATAGCACTGTCTCCTAAGAAGGCTCAAATAGTTGCCTTAGCATGTTGTTATTTACACAACTTCCTACGCAAACGCCAATCACGAGCTTACGTCACTACAAATCTCGTGGATAGTGAGGATTTACAGGCAGGCGTCATCACGAATGGATCGTGGAGGGATGTTGTAATAAATGAGATAACCCCACTTCAGCATAACACCACCAACAGAAACGCAGCAAATAGTGCTAAAGCAGTCAGAGATACTTATTCTAATTTCTTTAACAATGAAGGCCAGGTTTCATGGCAATGGAAAATTTTAGGCGCAAGTGGCTCTACCAACTAACTAAAAATGGGATACCTGCGTGAAAATAATATTAACAATATTTTCAAAATAATAAGTTATTACCTAAGCTAAACTTATACAGGGTGTTTTTTAAAAAACTTATCACCCCTACTAACTCGAGAACCGTTTGAAATTCGGAAAAAACGCAAAAACACGTATTTCTTCATTTTTAAGGGGATTAATTTTAGGCCTAAAACATTATGGCCGCGGCCGGCCGTTTAGGCTGGGCGACGGCCAACTCGAAAAATTTAAATAAAAATTTAAATAAAAAGATACTTTATTTTAATTAAAGGTAATAAAAATACAAGTTTCTTAAAACAAATTTCATTATTCTACAACAAGTTTTTTAAAAAACACACTCTGGAGAAAAATATTAATAAAGTACTTACTGCGCCGCCGCTGGTTTCATTTGCAGCGTCACAATCCTCGTTATCATTTGCATCAACATCTTGATCTTGATCAGATATTTCCATCGTGCTTATTGAATCAGTAGGTGTTTCTTGAGTTTGAAGAAACCTCATTTCGTCGAAATACCACAGCGTTGGTTCGACGTCCTCCGCACCCGCACCACTTTTCTCTGCATCGCGAATCCTTTTCAATTCTTTGCGGTAGTTTGTTCGCAATGAATTTATTTTTTTTACCACTTCTGTCTTGTCTGCATCCGGGTATTTTTCGCGGTATTTTCTGATTAGCACATCGTACTTCTCTGCCTTTATGGTACGATTAGTATAGTCTTTGCACTTAACATCCCACAGAGCCGGAAGACCTCGATAAACTTCAATAAATTCACCAATAAATTTTCTTTCCGATTTCTTGTCACCCATGTTGACAAAACACCGAGATGAAACACGAGTAAACAGAGACTACCTGGGAAGGGACAGACCGATCGACGCGGGATATTGCGCAATACTGCCAACAGACGGTACAATATTTCCCCGTTTGTACAATATATTTTCGATTTTCTGAACATCACGCAATATATTGTGCAACATTTCAATTTCATCTACACACGATCAATATTATTGCGCAACCCCAAATATGGCACAATAATATTGTGCGTCTGTGGGCTGCATAAGGTACAGATATATGTGTATACACAATCGGCAATTGTTACATCTCATTTGCCAGTTTTCTACAGGACATCTGTCGCATTCTTTTCCGATAAAATAATTTATCTTACCAATTGAAGATTTGACTTACCAAATATTAGGATTTATTCTAGATTGTAATATTTTTCCTTTTAATGCTTCTAGATTCAATATGACTTTTATGGATTAAGGTAATTCGATAAGTTGACTTTCCTTGTATTGTTTTCGTTAATCGATCAAACAGTTTATCCCTAGTCAATTTCATTAGAGCATCTATCGTTTTATCCTGTCTCTTTACCTTCTTTCCCTCTAAGTAAATATGCTTTAGGACTTTATGGAATGCTTCTAACTACATATTTGTATTTATTCCCAGTCCATACCTCTAACATTGTGCCCATGATTCCACTCGATTAACTTAGTTATTTTGAAAATAATTAGCAAATTCTTTTGTAGTGTCATTGTTGTGAAGTTCATTTGGTGTATTTTCTAGAAGAGTACTAAATTCATTTTCACTAGTACTGTCCATTAGAAGTCTTAAGCATTTATATACTTCAGCTTTAATTTCTTGAGAGCCATTTTTTTTTAAATTGTTTTCGCAAGTTTTGATCAACATGTCAAGCACAAAGTAAGCGATGTAGAGGTAAACCCATTACACTTACCCAAGCATTATAGAAAACAGCATCATCATCGGACATAAATACTTTAGGAGTTATAGATCCAGTCATAGTTTTAATAATTTCAAAGAATACTATCATAACAAATGTATCTGTTTTATTTGAAATTAAGTATGCCACAGGAATATCTTCTCCATACTCGTCAACAACAACAAGAGTACTTAATAGGAAATCGTAACTGTTTGTGCCATGTGTGGAATCTATACAAATGATGTTTGTACCAAAGTACAATATCATCTTCCTTAAACATATTATTTTCTGCTACTGTCGATTGTAATTTGTAATACATTACAGGTGATTCATCTACTAATTTATTACACATATTATTTATCCAAAGACTCAGGCTAACAGCCTCATTTTGATGTAAATAAATGGATTTATGTATACAAAACTCCTTTTCAATGTTTGGCAAATCTTTTCGATTCAACAAATTCATTTGTTCAATATTACTACTAGCAGAGTCTCGAATGTCGTCCAATATTTTTTGAAAGGATACTCCCATTGATAATTTTCCTTAAAAAAAGAATTATTAAAATTATGTTCAATTGTATGTTTGATAAGGTTACCTGCAATCATTGACCTTTCATCTTTGAATAAATGTACAAAACGAAGCGATTGGTTATTTGTGTGAGGGTCTAAATTGTGGCTTCAATTGAATTTAATATTTTTTTTTTCAATTAATTTAATAGTTGAACAACATGCTGAATCCATTTTACAAGAACCTTGTCTTCTCAACGCTCTTTCTCTTGTTTCCTCTGAAACTGATTTTGGAGATCCTGATCTGTGGCAAATAAAATAACTGATTTTCTTTTGAGATGAAATGTTTTCAATTTGTTTGGAATAAATTCATCCATACTGCTTTTCTTGTGATGCTTTTCATTTATTAAAATCTACAAGATTTATGCAAAAATATAATATTATACCCAACAAAAAATATATAAATAATTAGTAATGAAATAAAAAATGTTCTCGCAATCAATTTGATTGTGAGATCTCACAAAATCGCAATGATTTGATTGATTGTGAGAACGTCTTTTATTTCATTATTAATTTAGTATGTACTCACATGCAACCCATTCATTATTAAAAAAATACATCTTTTTGCATTATGGACTTACCATTCATGGATTTAAAATTAACAGTGTTCTGAAAAATATCTATTTGATGTTCAGTAAGCAGATGATCTCGAAAATCGTCATAATGAACAATACTTATTTTGCAGTACCCACATTTTAATTTACCATAACTACCTGCATTGTCTTTTAAATGCTCTAGTTTATGAACTATTCTTTGATGAGGGTACACATGTTTTCTCCATTTAAATTTTTTACCACACAAATCACATAGACGTTTTGCACTTTCCATATTGTTTTGTTTGTTTAAAATTCGGAGTCACGTACTTATTCAAATTTTGAATAAACTGACTTTTCATTTGTTTTTACTTCAAAACTAAAACAAAATTACATGACAGTTACAATTATCTCCACTATGGCGCTACAATCGCGTCCACTGGATAGCTAGCCGCTCGTCTTCTACAGGACCTTCGTTTGCTGGAGTAGAGCGAATTGATTGCTCTGTTTTTGGCGTTTCATAAACAATGTAGGATGTTTTTGATCCATATGCTTTATAAGTATAGATGTCGATTTATTTTTTACTGATAATGTCTGGCCACAATACACACATTTGACCTTACCTTTAATTTTAACAGAACAGTAAGTCCAGAGCTCACTTTTTTTGGAGCCATGGTCAAAACGTTTACCGGAAATCTAAACTGACTTAATTAGGATTTACATACTAATTTATTAAAAATATTCATACTCAAAATTATCGTAATTTAAAACAATTGTATCTTCGATCCAGTGGATATTTGATAACAAGTTAACAATACATCTTTTAAGAAACTTTCACTATGAAACCGTGTAGTGTCTAATTTTCTATTATAAAGATGACTAATTCCTAATTCCCAATAATTATAGTTCTAAGAAAACCTACACAGGAAATAGTGCTGTGCTGCCACTTACTGTGTGGTGTTTTACTATTGTGTTATGTCATATCTTTATTTTTATGATACACTTTTTATTATAATGATTTTTGGTATTTTCAGCCAACTAATTAATGTTTTCTTTTAATTTAACCCATAATTTTTTTAATTGTTTTTGAGATCACTTCACACAATAAAAAAGTGACTTCAACACACCTTTGTTATTTTCATAGCGTGTGTTTTAAAGAAATTAAATCATTTGGCTACTATGTGCAAAGTTATATTTAGAATTCGTATCAAGGGTATCGTTTCTCGCTCAATGTAACACCGGCACCACAACATAAGGAAAAATTTGTGTCTATGCTGTGCTGGCGCTCTGGCGCAAAACAATACTGAAACAGCGTGTCATGACACTTTATTGTGCTGATACATTGTACTGATGTACACAGTCAGCCGTATCAGTCTCATTGTGTCAACACTCAAAAATTTACGGTGTTACCCATAACTAGTGTATATTCTTGGTCTGAATACGGACACCTAACTTTCACAATATTATTCTCACCTATTAACCCCCCGTCAGGGGAAGCTCCTAAAAATCCATAACCTTTTTCGAAACACACAAACAATCCACACTGATTTACTATATTTTTTATTTTGGAAACATGCTTTAATAGCTATACTTTGATTAAGTTTTTCGTACTCCAACTGTTTTAAGGACGGTAAAGATTTATAAAGAGATTAAAGTGGATTTTCAAAGTTAAATTTTTCGCTTGCTTATCTCACTGAAAGTAGAAGCTGTAAGACAAGTTTTTCTTTTCAAACCAGTTTTTATTATCACTTTGGCCTCTAGTGGACTGCTCTATATATTTACCAATCTCTGGTGGTACGTCTTATAAGTTTGTTGCTCAATTAATTCGCGCATTTCATTCTCTGACAGGTCGAATTTTTGACAGTGTCATCTTTAATCTGTAACACCTTGTTAAGTGTTCTCATTATGGAGTAACATTCGTCTGGTTCAACCAAATTTTCGTGTTTTTTTATATTTATTTCCTTGCAAAAACCAGCAGCTTGACATCTAATATTGAAACTATTTCTACGACTGTAATATGTCTGTTGACGTTAATAAACTTTGCGACTTGTCGCATAAGTTGTTCTGTTCTATTGCTAGTTACATCTTTTTTTAGAGAACTTGATTCTTTTTTTTAATTAGATGGCTTTGGTAAAGACCTTATATTAAAGAAACCAGAGATATTATAACATGCACATATTTACATGCTTGCGTGAATGTTGCCTTGTTTCTAAACAGAATCGATGGGGTGGGGAGGTCTAATAACGAACAGTGTTGGATCCAGAATAATTAACCCTTTCCCTCACGACTTTTTGTTTCACAAAATTTTCTACTTTCCCAATTAAGAGTTATAGTATGTATCCAAACGTATACATTGTGACTTGCAGTTAAAATTCGCCTGGCAATGATTTTTAAGACAATGATATTTATCTCGTAGGCCCTCGTTTGTATTTTTTTAAATGTAAGTTTCAATGAAGATATTTTGAAAATTTTAGGTCGAAAATTTTCGATAAAACATACTTATGTGGGTTGGAATCTTTCAGATAAATAAATAATGTCATATTTTTATAAAAATTTTTAATGATTCAAAGAAACAAAATTACAATGATTTGCTTGTAAATTTATAAAAAGTTTTAATTATTGTGGGTATCTACCTCAAAATCTAGAACTGGAACAATAAATCCATCAACGTCTTCGACTACATTAGCACCTATAAAATTTTCATAAAATGGTTTAGCGTCTGAAGGAATTAGATGCAAATAGCTTTTAATATCGTTAATTTTATCCTCTAACAGGGGTTTACCATTGGGCCAGAGTTGCATAAGCAGCGCCGAAAAGCTCTCTGTATTTAATCGTCCTCGTCGCTCAATATCCAAACATACACTTTCATCGCCAAAATAACTAGGTTTCGCAAATATGTGGTAAGGACTTTCTTTTGTTAATATAATTTGTTTCGTCTCCAACCAATTTATTTTTTCTTTATTAGTGCCAACTTTTCTGTTTATTCTGGCCTTCGCGAGATGTTGGGTAATCAAAAACCATTCCTTTTTTATTTGTGTAGCTATTATTGGAGACTTTTTACGACATGAATTTATTATATTTATATAGTCTAAAGGTGTATATATTCGTTCTTGAAGTTTGAGTTGACATTCTATATCCCCAAAATCTTTATCATTTGGTAGAAAACTATGGCCGGAAATCAGAAATTTAAATGTTATAGTTTTTATATTATGAGGAAAGACTGGCCATGAGGAGTGTTATTTTAATATTACGGTTCTGATCTCCACAAGAATCAGACCACAATATAAGATGCTCAACAGTACTTTCTACGTTTTCTAAATATCTTACAATACAGGAACCAACCTCCTGAGCTCCTCTTCCAGCAGTTCCTTGAAGCCATACATAGGAATAACTAATACGTTTTCCTGAAAATACACCCAGATTATACAAGGAAACTTGCCTCTTATAATATATTACATTGATATACAAATCCTGATGAGTGTCGAGTTCAATTTGTAAAAGTTGCTTTTTATGATCATTCGTTTCATTTTGTAGTTTTATTTTAAATGAATCACATACCTGGCATGTGTCCTTCTTGGGAACATTAAATCTCAAATTAAATTTTTCAGGGTTTTGAACTTCAGTTTTGGATAGATCATACATCTTTAATATTGAGAGATGTGCCGGTAAAAATAATGCAGACGTGTTTTCACGACAGTAGTGCGATATGATATGTACTTTGGCAGTTTATTGATCTGGTTGATTATTTCCTGAATTTTATTTTCAGGGACTTTGTTTAAACCACCTTGTTTTCTACCTCTTTGATCAAGAATTGGAGTACGATTGTTTACCTTTCTCAGAGCTGTTGTTACTCTTGACGGAGTTAGTCTAAGACTATTGACAAACATTTGCCTACAAATACGCTGATTTAGTAAGCAATATTGTCTGGAATACAGACGTCTTTCAGTGTTTCTTCCATATATTCCTTTTTTCGGCATTTCGTGGATATTATTGCCAATGAAGATAGTTTGGCCATTATAAGACCCAAGACTCCAAAAACTATCAAATTCCTGTTTTCGTGACTCTGTAGAAATTAACTTAGAATATTTCATCGGACAGTTACAATTGTAGTCATATTGAAATTCTTTAGCAGCTTTTAATTTTCCTTTGTAGTCAATGTAAGATTCATTTTTGTTCCTATTAATCTTTGATGTTGCTCGCGTCATTGCAAATTTCTTTTTTCTACCCTTCTTTGGACGACCTGATGTACTGGCTAAAAATGGACTATCATCACAACTTTCATTGTTATCGGAACTCTCTTCATGTGACGGTGGTATATTCATATCAGAGGAACCGCTACTCTGCAGAGATATAAAGGTATTATTGGATACTATTTTAAATAAAAATTTCAATTAATTCTAGAAAGCGTTCATTTTAATTAAAGAAGTTGGCTTTTAATGAACTACGAGGTACCAAAAAATAAAACAAATTCAATTCATTCAAATTAATCTTTTGCATAAAGTTTACTATAGGTAGTTATCAAAAAATATTTTTCATGTGCTTTACATTATTGTATAATTGCTTTAATCAATAATTGATGATCATAATAATAGGTATCAATTTAACATTGCTATAATAAGATTAATACATATGTGTTTACAAAATTGTGTGTACCTAAGGAAGTTGTATTTTTTCTTTTAGATTTTAACAATAGGTACATCAAAGTTTAATATTCATTAAACAGAAATATAGAGAATAGCATTATAAAGCATTTTACTAAACAGTATAGGTACAAAGATTTAATACTTATATCATAATCATCAATAGAATCTATGGTAGAAGCTGATTCAAAACATCCAGTTTTCTCGTTTAAAACCATTTCACGAATACGACTATTGGATGACGATGGTTCGCTCTGAAGGTGGAATTCTGTCACCTTTGTATCATCCATATTCTACAATTTAAATTTATTCTACAATTTAAATTATTTAATGATGTATAAAATGCATTTATTTTAAAATTTAGTTAACATATTAAATTTTTAGTGGCCGTGTCTTATTTTTTTCGTGATTTTCGGCCAGATTAAAGAAATAAAACAAAAGTGTATTTTTTTTTCTGTTTTTTTTTAAGATTTAGCAACCAAATAAATAGAAACGTTGTAAAGAAAAAAGAAAGTTTTGTGTTATTTCTTCAATCATAGGTATTTTTTAATAACAAATTTCCGACTTACCTCAACATTGGTAATATTTGAATCAAATTACACTATTTGTTTGGTTTTCCATAAGTTTTGCTAGCTCACACATGTATTTGCTTCTTTTCGACATAATTATTATTAAATAAGTATTTTTAAACCCGAACAGTCAGAATAATCAGAAAAAGCAGACAACTGAATAAAAAGAAATGTTTATCAATACATAGGTACATTTATTTAAAACGAAAGGAAAGTGATTAAGATGAGTACCTATAATAAATTAATTTTTATCGACCAAGTTCCAGAGTTTACACGCTCAATGGACGTTATAAACATTAACAGGGCACATTCCCCTAATAAAATTTTATTAACGACCGAAATCGAAAATTCATCTACTGTTCTTGTACGCTCGCATTGCCGACCAATCAGCGTACGAGAAACATCTCCAAACACGAAAAAAATTGCTCATTGGTTGGAATAAGGATTATTTCATGGGGTCCAGAAAACTGCAACTTCATAGACCAGACGCTACCCGACCGTTCAGCCTTCAGACAGATGACTCAGACATTGGTATGGGAGCCGTACTCTTCCCAGGGACTCAAGAGAAGAAAGAAGTAATCGCCTACTCCTCAACCAAATTGAAACCAGCAGAGAAGCGTTATCACATTAATGAGAAGGAGTGCCTAGCATTAGTATGGGCACTCAAGAAATACAAACACTTCCTCCATGACCAGCATTTTACCCTATACACAGACAGCCAAGCCCTGTTATGGCGAAACCGGTTCAAAGAAGACAAAGCCAAGTTATCCAGATGGGCCATATTGCTACAAGAGTTTAATTTCTCCATAAAGCACATACCTGGAAAATAAAATGAACTCCCAGACCATCTCTCTAGAAAGCCAACCACCGAGAGAAAAGAAGAAGACGAGGACCTGCACGAAGAAGTGAAACGCTTAAGCTGGTCAACAGAAACAATGGAAGACACAGGCGATGAGCCATTTCCATTACTTTGTATGCTGGAAGACGTAGAAGAATAATCCCAAACACTAAAACAACCCCATCCTTGATGACATCTCGAAGTCACTCATTCTACCAGGGGATGTTACGATTTAAAAGAAGATGGCACAGGATCTCGGACAGAGGACCCAGGAGCGAAGTAGAAGCAAACTTCCTCCGAGAATTTACCGTGGAAGACGACGTAGCCTACTACGTAACCCAACCCAACCATAAGGCTATGTGCAAACAAAATATTTTTCCATGTACCTTTGCAAACAGACAAGAGAAAGAAATAGTGCAAATTAATGAAGCGAGATTTAATTGGACCCAAAAGTATCAAATACGTATGTGAAGAACATTTTGATGTGAGTTAACACTTGCTTATTTACTATCAAGATATAATAAATAATAGATATTAAGTAATGGTGTAATTGCAAACAATATAGTATTATATATGTTACTTATGTAATATCAAATACACTAGTTTCATTTTTTTGTATCTCTACAAAGTCCATAAATGCATGCAGTAATATGCAACCGTCTTAAGTAGAAAAAACTCCAGAAAGATCACAAAATTGACTTTAAAGTCTTAAGCTAGGTTTATTGCAGAATGTTTAACAATTGAAGACCTTAGAGCAACAACGGTACATGCCACAAAAGTAAGTTTTTGAGAAAATCAAATATAAAGGTTTTAATCAAATCCTGAAATACCAAATATGGATTAGAAATTTCGTAATGGTATTATTTGAAACCTGTATATCAACTATCCTTGAAACGCTAAGCTAATTTTAAAAAAAGTAGGTATTGTAGAAAAAAAAAACAATAAAAATTCAAAAAAATGTGGCTTGCACCTTTATTACAAAAAAAATTATTAATACAAGTTGTAAAATAGGTATCTTATCATAATATTAGAAGTTATATACAGTACTAAACATGAAAAACACAATACATAAAATCAATTTAATTTTCATCCTCCAGATCGCTAAAGTCATCCAAATATTCTGTCTTATTATCTATATTATCATTATCTGTTCCCATATTTTCAACAACACGAGTTCGTTCGTGATCATTGAATCGACCGGTCGATTTATCGAGTGCGAAGTAATTAACTACAGTGTCCAATTTCGAATAATTTTGTTAAAAATTTCTAGTGTAGTAGGTTTTATAAGAAACTTAATTTATAGTGAGTGTATAATATGAGTGCCAACCAGGGGGGTGGTGAAACCCCCCAAATTGAAACTCAACCCGAATTCAAAGGTGACATAGATGTCCCAAATAATTGGGATATGGATGTAGAATCGCAACGTAATGTATTAGACAAAACAACAATAGTAAATATCAATAATCCAAATGTAAGTACAATAATTAATAATTCTAACGTAAATCATACGGATTCAACAACAGATAAAAACCAGAAACCAGTACGTATTGCAAGTTTTTATAATAGTATAGATATCGCTCCTTTTTACGTTTATGTTGAAAGTAGTCTAGATAATTTCGATAGTAAATTAAACGCAATTAGAATAGGAGATATATTGTTTAAAGAACATCCAGAATTGGATTCCAAAATTAATTGCATAGATTCTATAGGGCGTAATAGGTTAAGAATTAAATTAAAAGACTATAAATCGGCAAATAATTTATTAAAGTCGGTTAATTTAAAGAAATATAATTTGTTGGCATATATTCCTAAATTTATTACACATAAATTTGGTATAATAAGAAATATAGATTATGAGTTTGATGAAGGGTATGTTAAAGGGAAAATAAATCCGGTTGATATGCATTGTAAATTTAGTGTTGAGGCAGTCAAACGAATGAATCGCAAAGTAATTAAACAGGACGGTACTAAAGAATACGTGCCTACAAAAACTTTTTTTGTTACTTTTAAAGCATCTAGGTTACCACAATATATATGCATTAATCATGTAAGAATTCCGGTAGAACCCTACGAGCAAAAGGTCCTACTATGCTTTCAATGTTATAGATACGGTCATTTAATAAAGCAGTGTAGAAGTAACGTTCGCTGTTTAAAGTGTAAAGAGGGACACGAGACAAAAGACTGTAAAAAAAGTTTAGTAGAAAAATCATGTTTCTATTGTAGTGGAAAACATTATACAAATGAAATAAAAGAGTGTCCAGAATTTAATAGACAAAAAACAATTAAAAAATTAATGACTGAGCAAAATTTATCTTATGCCGAAGCTAACAAAAAAACCCCTAAATTTACTTATGCACAAATGGTTAATAAATATCCGGGATCGACCGAAATTTTAAACAATAATTATATAGTCGAAAGTAACCACAATTTATACAGTAATTCTAATGCTTTTCAGTTACAATCTAATATATTTCCTTCTTCCCAAACGCAGCCAAACGGGCAAAAGTCGAGTTCGGTGTACTCCCAGCATCCCGCGGTTTCTCACAAAAGACCTAGGTTGGTGAGGTCTCAAGAACAAGAAAATACACTGAATTTGCACAAAAAAATTATATCACCAATTCATTTACCGAGTTCATCGACAGCCGTTTTCGAAAAACAAAATTACACATCAAACTTAACATTGAATCAGCCTCATCAAGACACTTGTGTCACTGTTACGGAGAATGCTTTAGTAGGTTTAATTTTATCTATTATAGGAATCTTAAAACAACAAAATAAATTTGAAATTCAGGAATCAACTTTACTTAGTATTATTCAAGATAAATTTAACGCAATATCTGATGAACAGTTGTTTTAAGATTTGCCAGTGGAATTGTAGATCAGCTATATCTAATAAGGAAAATCTTCAAAATATGTTAATAAATGAAGATATAGATATTGCTATGCTTTCAGAGACGTGGTTTAAGCCATCAAAATATGTAAATTTTGCAGGTTATAACGTTATTAGGGAAGACCGCCCTGACGGGTATGGAGGTGTGGCTTTCCTGGTAAAGTTAAAGTTAAAATATAATGAGATTATGGTAAGACACTCCAATAAACTGCAAGCAAACTGTATCCAACTACTATCAACCAACAAAATCAGTATATTTTTTGTAAACATTTATGTTACTCCAAGAAGTTCCATAGGGACGGATGAGTGGGACGAGTTTTTGAAATCTCTCCCGAAGCCATGTGTAATCGGGGGCGATTTCAATGCTCATCACACCGCTTGGGGATGTTTAACAACCAATTCTCAGGGTAACAGGTTACAAGATGCAATAGACAATACGGATTTGGTACTATTAAACGATGGCAGTCATACATTAGTGCCCACTTTAAACAGTAACTCCTCAGCGATAGACTTAACACTTTGTTCATCAAGTATAGCACATCTTTTTGAGTGGCAAATAATGGACGATCCACATGGTTCTAACCATATTCCGATTTTAATTAAATTTAAATGTGAAATGAGCAGTAATGAAATGATGGTGTATAGTAGATGGATAACAAAAAAAGCCAATTGGAATAAATTTCAAAGCGAAATGGACAATTATTTTATAAATAATGATAATAATTCTAATTACAGCCAATTTATTAATACAATTAATAATGCAGCTGTAAAAGCAATACCACAGAGATATAAATATAAGCAAAATAAAAAAAATAAACACTGGTGGAATGACGAATGTCAGGCAAAAGTCAATAACAGAAAACATTTATTTATAATATACAAAAATAATCCAAACCTGCAAAATTTAATAAATTATAAAAGAGCTGATGCAATAGCAAAAAGAACGATAAAAATAACTAAATCAGAATCATGGAAAATATATTGTCAGTCCTTAAATAAAACCACACCTATGAAACAAGTTTGGCAAAAAGTAAATAGTTATAAAAATAGAAGACAAAATAATACACATTACATAGAATCAAGTGCTGAATGGATAGAGGATTTTCAAAATAAATTATGTCCAAAAGTTTGCATTTCTAAACCACTGCAACCTTGTTTATATGATTCCTCTGGAAATTCAGATAATTATTTAACAACGCCTTTCAGTCTGTATGAATTGAATAGAGCTATGAAAAAAAATTCTAATACATCCCCTGGAAAGGATCAAATTCAGTATAATATGATATTTAATCTATCTTATTCCGGTAGAAATGCGTTGTTGGATATATATAATAATATATGGTTTAATAAAATACCAATTCCCAGTGATTGGCTTGATTATATTATAGTACCTTTATTAAAGCCTGGAAAAAAATCTAATAATTCAGATTCTTATCGGCCCATAGCTATGGCATCTTGTTTATTAAAAACTTTTGAACGAATGATTAAAAACAGATTAGAACATTTTTTAGAATTCAATAAATTATTACCCGAATACCAATTCGGATTTAGAAAAAATCGTTCAACGTTAGATAATGTGACTACTCTAGTTACTGACATACAAAGTGGATTCTCACACAAGTTTTCAACAACATGTTTATTCATAGATATAAAAGGAGCGTACGATAACATTCAATTAGACATTTTAATGGACAAGATGCAAAAGCTAAAACTACCGGAACTACTTATTTTTAATATTTATAAATTGTATAACGAGAGAAATATTTATATTCGTACAGTAGACAAGTTAATAGGTCCTCAAAAAGCCGCAGTTGGCCTTCCTCAGGGCAGCATATTAAGTCCTATTTTGTACATTATATACTCTTTCGACTTGGACACTATATTCCATAGGAATATAAAAACATTACAATATGCTGATGATATATGTATATATACGGCAGAACAAAATATAGAAAAATGCCATCAAAACTTAGAGGTAGCTTCAGATTCATTAGAAAAGTGGATAAAGAATAACGGATTTTCCATTTCAGAAAATAAGTCAGCAGCTGTTACATTTACTAGGAAGAGGTTTCATCATCCGTCTTCCATAACACTAAAAAATTACACAGTTCCGTACTTATCTTCAATTAAGTATCTAGGTATTACTCTAGATACGAAGCTTAACTGGAAATCTCATATTCATTATATAACATCTAAAATTGAAAATGCTATAAACATCATAAAAGTTTTCAGCCATAGTAAGTGGGGGGCAGATCCTAACATTTGTCTTCTATTTTATAAATCTTTTATCCAGTCAATAATCGATTATGGGTGCGTATTATATGGATCGGCCTCTGAATGTCATCTTAAAAAGATTGATCAAATCCAAAATAAATGTTTACGAATCTGTAATGGGTATCTGAAATCTACACCCATAGTTGTTATGGAGGCGGAAAGTTGCATACCTCCACTTCTGTTAAGAAGACAATTCTTAAGTAATAAAAACTTATTTAAGATATACGCAAAAAATGACAATCTTACACACACAATCCATCAGTTAACTATCGAGGTTTTAACAAATCGATATTGGAAATATAAAAAAACTCCTCTACTGATCGAAAGTTATTATAACTACCCAGAAATTAAGGACAATATATTGACTATTAACAACTTCACGTCTTTTAAACACTACGATTTTCGCCCTGTATTCAATTTAATCGATGACTACCCTAGTCTCCCGGAAAAATTACTAAATAAATATTTTCTTAATAAAATTGATTATAAATGGAAAAATCATGAGTACATCTTTACTGACGGTTCTGTAATTAATGGAAGTACCGGTTTGGCCCTTTATCATGTTAATAAAAAAATAAAGCGACTGTATAAACTGCCTAAGGGTTCGTCAATATTCACTGCAGAGATAGTCGGAATTAAAAAAGCACTAATCTATGCTCAATCCCTATCCGGCACTAAGATAGTAATATTCTCTGACTGCAGAAGTGCATTAGAAAAGATAAAAAATATTAACATAACCGACCAGTATGACGAGTTAATTAAAGATGTATATGAAGTACTTACAAAATTAAATAAAAATGGAAAGATAATTACATTATCCTGGGTGAAAAGTCATTGTGGGATAGAATATAATGAGATAGCAGATAGATTAGCAAAAAGAGCTACTACAGAAGGGGAGATGATTAACATGAAGCTACCTTTAAATGATCACGTAAGCCAAATGAAAATAACCATGAAAACTAAATGGCAAGAAAAATACGAAAAAGCCAACTCTGGGAAAAAGTTTAAAATGTTGCTTCCAAAACTAAACACAAAACCTTGGTTTTTTAATGTACAGAATAGAAATTTTATAAAAACAATTTCACGAATCAGAAGTAACCACGCAATGTATCCGGAATATAAACACCGTTTAGGTATCCATAACGAAGATTATTGCGAATGCGGAAAACATGGTAGTTTAGAACATATTATATTAGAATGCCCGTCTATTCAACAAGAGATCTCTACACTACTTAATAATCTATATAAATTAAAAATAGCCAAACCTTTTAACTTGTCGAGCTTACTTGCAACTGAAGATATACGAGTATATGAGGTAATTTATGAACATACGGTTAAATGTAAATTTAAATTATAAGCACACTAACATAAATCCTACTCTTTTGTATCCATTCCAGGGGTCCTCTCCACCGTGTTACAAAACCCCGCCGAGACGACCCTTCGGCAAATTAGCACTCCTTCTAAATCTCCTTTGTGATAACTAACAAAATTATATGATAGGAATAATAGGAATATAATAGGAAAAAAAAAACAAACAAAAAAAAACAGATAAAAAAAAAATAAAAAAAAAATAATTAATCAAAAAGCAAACAATATAATTAAAAAAAAAGACAGCTATATTACAAGAATAATCATTAATATAATCTTAAGTATTATGTACAATAATATGTGTTGTTCATTAAATATAAGATAATATAAGATACGCATTATGTAAAAATTAATACTTACCTGAAGCATTTTCCTTATAACTTTCACACATTTGTTCTGGCCAATTGGCTTAGTTCCAGTGCCATAAAACAAAACACACACACACACACATTCAACAACACCAATCTCTCTGTAGTAATTCTGGTAAATAGGTGGTATGTAGCGAAGAAGCATCGAAATATTAGATATTTTTTTTTTGGGTTTAATGGAATGGATACGTCATATTTAATTTTTAAATCTCTTACATTCAGGTTTACTGCAGTTCTAACACCTCTCCTGCCAATATTGACAGATTTAAATAATTCGTTCCAAAGATGTTTATAAAACATAACATTTGGAGTCTCGTGAGTAAATTTAAATGTGCAGATTTTACTGAAATTAAGCTTTTCTTTATTTTCTGTTTGCATTTTTTTGGTAATATTTTGGATCTGTAAATCCTTAAAAGACAAAATATCTTTTTGCTGTAAAACAATGACATTAAAAGGATTTTTCCTTTTGATTTTAAGACTGCTTGATACCAATCATCAGGGGTATACACCTGATTTAAATAACGGCGTTTATATTTTTCAATAATTGCGAAGTCACGATCAGAAGGAAGATGTGTGTGTAAAGGTGTATATATTCGTTCTTGAAGTTTGAGTTGACATTCTATATCCCCAAAATCTTTATCATTTGGTAGAAAACTATGGCCGGAAATCAGAAATTTAAATGTTATAGTTTTTATATTATGAGGAAGACTGGCCATGAGGAGTGTTATTTTAATATTACGGTTCTGATCTCCACAAGAATCAGACCACAATATAAGATGCTCAACAGTACTTTCTACGTTTTCTAAATATCTTACAATACAGGAACCAACCTCCTGAGCTCCTCTTCCAGCAGTTCCTTGAAGCCATACATAGGAATAACTAATACGTTTTCCTGAAAATACACCCAGATTATACAAGGAAACTTGCCTCTTATAATATATTACATTGATATACAAATCCTGATGAGTGTCGAGTTCAATTTGTAAAAGTTGCTTTTTATGATCATTCGTTTCATTTTGTAGTTTTATTTTAAATGAATCACATACCTGGCATGTGTCCTTCTTGGGAACATTAAATCTCAAATTAAATTTTTCAGGGTTTTGAACTTCAGTTTTGGATAGATCATACATCTTTAATATTGAGAGATGTGCCGGTAAAAATAATGCAGACGTGTTTTCACGACAGTAGTGCGATATGATATGTACTTTGGCAGTTTATTGATCTGGTTGATTATTTCCTGAATTTTATTTTCAGGGACTTTGTTTAAACCACCTTGTTTTCTACCTCTTTGATCAAGAATTGGAGTACGATTGTTTACCTTTCTCAGAGCTGTTGTTACTCTTGACGGAGTTAGTCTAAGACTATTGACAAACATTTGCCTACAAATACGCTGATTTAGTAAGCAATATTGTCTGGAATACAGACGTCTTTCAGTGTTTCTTCCATATATTCCTTTTTTCGGCATTTCGTGGATATTATTGCCAATGAAGATAGTTTGGCCATTATAAGACCCAAGACTCCAAAAACTATCAAATTCCTGTTTTCGTGACTCTGTAGAAATTAACTTAGAATATTTCATCGGACAGTTACAATTGTAGTCATATTGAAATTCTTTAGCAGCTTTTAATTTTCCTTTGTAGTCAATGTAAGATTCATTTTTGTTCCTATTAATCTTTGATGTTGCTCGCGTCATTGCAAATTTCTTTTTTCTACCCTTCTTTGGACGACCTGATGTACTGGCTAAAAATGGACTATCATCACAACTTTCATTGTTATCGGAACTCTCTTCATGTGACGGTGGTATATTCATATCAGAGGAACCGCTACTCTGCAGAGATATAAAGGTATTATTGGATACTATTTTAAATAAAAATTTCAATTAATTCTAGAAAGCGTTCATTTTAATTAAAGAAGTTGGCTTTTAATGAACTACGAGGTACCAAAAAATAAAACAAATTCAATTCATTCAAATTAATCTTTTGCATAAAGTTTACTATAGGTAGTTATCAAAAAATATTTTTCATGTGCTTTACATTATTGTATAATTGCTTTAATCAATAATTGATGATCATAATAATAGGTATCAATTTAACATTGCTATAATAAGATTAATACATATGTGTTTACAAAATTGTGTGTACCTAAGGAAGTTGTATTTTTTCTTTTAGATTTTAACAATAGGTACATCAAAGTTTAATATTCATTAAACAGAAATATAGAGAATAGCATTATAAAGCATTTTACTAAACAGTATAGGTACAAAGATTTAATACTTATATCATAATCATCAATAGAATCTATGGTAGAAGCTGATTCAAAACATCCAGTTTTCTCGTTTAAAACCATTTCACGAATACGACTATTGGATGACGATGGTTCGCTCTGAAGGTGGAATTCTGTCACCTTTGTATCATCCATATTCTACAATTTAAATTTATTCTACAATTTAAATTATTTAATGATGTATAAAATGCATTTATTTTAAAATTTAGTTAACATATTAAATTTTTAGTGGCCGTGTCTTATTTTTTTCGTGATTTTCGGCCAGATTAAAGAAATAAAACAAAAGTGTATTTTTTTTTCTGTTTTTTTTTAAGATTTAGCAACCAAATAAATAGAAACGTTGTAAAGAAAAAAGAAAGTTTTGTGTTATTTCTTCAATCATAGGTATTTTTTAATAAAAAATTTCCGACTTACCTCAACATTGGTAATATTTGAATCAAATTACACTATTTGTTTGGTTTTCCATAAGTTTTGCTAGCTCACACATGTATTTGCTTCTTTTCGACATAATTATTATTAAATAAGTATTTTTAAACCCGAACAGTCAGAATAATCAGAAAAAGCAGACAACTGAATAAAAAGAAATGTTTATCAATACATAGGTACATTTATTTAAAACGAAAGGAAAGTGATTAAGATGAGTACCTATAATAAATTAATTTTTATCGACCAAGTTCCAGAGTTTACACGCTCAATGGACGTTATAAACATTAACAGGGCACATTCCCCTAATAAAATTTTATTAACGACCGAAATCGAAAATTCATCTACTGTTCTTGTACGCTCGCATTTGCCGACCAATCAGCGTACGAGAAACATCTCCAAACACGAAAAAAATTGCTCATTGGTTGGAATAAGGATTATTTCATGGGTCCAGAAAACTGCAACTTCATAGACCAGACGCTACCCGACCGTTCAGCCTTCAGACAGATGACTCAGACATTGGTATGGGAGCCGTACTCTTCCCAGGGACTCAAGAGAAGAAAGAAGTAATCGCCTACTCCTCAACCAAATTGAAACCAGCAGAGAAGCGTTATCACATTAATGAGAAGGAGTGCCTAGCATTAGTATGGGCACTCAAGAAATACAAACACTTCCTCCATGACCAGCATTTTACCCTATACACAGACAGCCAAGCCCTGTTATGGCGAAACCGGTTCAAAGAAGACAAAGCCAAGTTATCCAGATGGGCCATATTGCTACAAGAGTTTAATTTCTCCATAAAGCACATACCTGGAAAATAAAATGAACTCCCAGACCATCTCTCTAGAAAGCCAACCACCGAGAGAAAAGAAGAAGACGAGGACCTGCACGAAGAAGTGAAACGCTTAAGCTGGTCAACAGAAACAATGGAAGACACAGGCGATGAGCCATTTCCATTACTTTGTATGCTGGAAGACGTAGAAGAATAATCCCAAACACTAAAACAACCCCATCCTTGATGACATCTCGAAGTCACTCATTCTACCAGGGGATGTTACGATTTAAAAGAAGATGGCACAGGATCTCGGACAGAGGACCCAGGAGCGAAGTAGAAGCAAACTTCCTCCGAGAATTTACCGTGGAAGACGACGTAGCCTACTACGTAACCCATGCCAACCATAAGGCTATGTGCAAACAAAATATTTTTCCATGTACCTTTGCAAACAGACAAGAGAAAGAAATAGTGCAAATTAATGAAGCGAGATTTAATTGGACCCAAAAGTATCAAATACGTATGTGAAGAACATTTTGATGTGAGTTAACACTTGCTTATTTACTATCAAGATATAATAAATAATAGATATTAAGTAATGGTGTAATTGCAAACAATATAGTATTATATATGTTACTTATGTAATATCAAATACACTAGTTTCATTTTTTTGTATCTCTACAAAGTCCATAAATGCATGCAGTAATATGCAACCGTTTTAAGTAGAAAAAACTCCAGAAAGATCACAAAATTGACTTTAAAGTCTTAAGCTAGGTTTATTGCAGAATGTTTAACAATTGAAGACCTTAGAGCAACAACGGTACATGCCACAAAAGTAAGTTTTTGAGAAAATCAAATATAAAGGTTTTAATCAAATCCTGAAATACCAAATATGGATTAGAAATTTCGTAAATGGTATTATTTGAAACCTGTATATCAACTATCCTTGAAACGCTAAGCTAATTTTAAAAAAAGTAGGTATTGTAGAAAAAAAAAACAATAAAAATTCAAAAAAATGTGGCTTGCACCTTTATTACAAAAAAAATTATTAATACAAGTTGTAAAATAGGTATCTTATCATAATATTAGAAGTTATATACAGTACTAAACATGAAAAACACAATACATAAAATCAATTTAATTTTCATCCTCCAGATCGCTAAAGTCATCCAAATATTCTGTCTTATTATCTATATTATCATTATCTGTTCCCATATTTTCAACAACACCAATCTCTCTGTAGTAATTCTGGTAAATAGGTGGTATGTAGCGAAGAAGCATCGAAATATTAGATATTTTTTTTTGGGTTTAATGGAATGGGTACGTCATATTTAATTTTTAAATCTCTTACATTCAGGTTTACTGCAGTTCTAACACCTCTCCTGCCAATATTGACAGATTTAAATAATTCGTTCCAAAGATGTTTATAAAACATAACATTTGGAGTCTCGTGAGTAAATTTAAATGTGCAGATTTTACTGAAATTAAGCTTTTCTTTATTTTCTGTTTGCATTTTTTTGATTACTATTTATAACTGGGAATAAGCCACATTAAAGATAAAAATACATTTATTGACGTTTCAATTTCCAATTCGGAAATCGTTCTCAAAATACAAATAGTAAATTTACTATTTGTATTTTGAGAACGATTTCCGAATTGGAAATTGAAACGTCAATAAATGTATTTTTATCTTTAATGTGGCTTATTCCCAGTTATAAATAGTAATTAATTTACAATGCATTTTTTTGGTAATATTTTGGATCTGTAAATCCTTAAAAGACAAAATATCTTTTTGCTGTAAAACAATGACATTAAAAGGATTTTTCCTTTTTGATTTTAAGACTGCTTGATACCAATCATCAGGGGTATACACCTGATTTAAATAACGGCGTTTATATTTTTCAATAATTGCGAAGTCACGATCAGAAGGAAGATGTGTGTGTCCCACTACTAGAAATCTATGTTCTATTGTATCAAAGACACTTTCTTCAACTAGTTGTTGTCACAGACATACAATGGTCCAATTTTTGTTTTGTCCAGCGCAATTATCGCTATATATAACAAGCTTCCTATGTTCAGTAGGATTTTCTTTAAAATGTTTATATAATATACTAGCAATCTCGTCACTTCCACGTTTTGCTAAGTGTTCGGGCCACATATACATATATCCCCTACCTTCAACGCAGTCATGTATTCCTAAGTTATAGGTCCAAATTTTTCGTAAATAAAAAGCAGGACCAACTGTCAAAGAAGGTACAGCTTGCTGTAAATCAAAACTGATGACAGATGTGTCTTTTGTTCTCTTAGCATTTTCTATTTCATCTTTCAGGCTTTTTTGCAAAGCTTCGGCCCTTCGATGGTGTAGCTCAAGTTGAGACTTTAACCTGCTTGCTGATGCTTCTGTACTGCCAACATTTTCAATTTGAATATTTAGAGAGTCGCATGTTTTGCAGGTGTCCGTTTTGGGTAATTTAAATTCAATGTTAAACTCATTGCAAAAAACATTTCTGTAGTAGCTTTCTTTTACTGGATTGGCATTTCTATTTCTACACCATTCCAGGTAATAATCGTGATAAAGAGCAGAAATCGATAAATCATGATCTATGTACACTTTGTTTGGATTTTTTTGCCTACTATAATGACTGGTGTATTTTGGGATGGACTTAATATGTGTTTTTACGTTTTCACGATCACAGTCATTAATTTATTTGCTCTGTTCTGGCGTTTGCCACGTTTATCTGCTTTTGGGGTACTAGCACCTTCCTTCATTTGTTCGCATAAAAGTTGAATTCTTTTTTTTTTATTTTTGCAAACCATGAACTGCAAGAAACTCTTGTTTGCATATTTTTACATCTATACCCTTGATCTTTACAAAGTATTGTATTGAAACATTTCGCGACGATACATGTTTTTTGGTTTTTTTGAGGTAGGTTCTTTTTTTGGAACAGATTTGATTTGGGAAAAAAGATAAATATTTTGTTTATCATAGTCACCCAAGTTCCAAAACGCATTAAAAATCTGTGCTTCATTTCCTTGCAAAGTATCTCGACATTTCTTGCTACACTTACATGGAGGTCCGATTTCCCTGTCAGGTACTTGTTTTTGCCGTTTACTTACATAGCTATGGCCCAAATTTCGGTTGGTTTTTCTTTTATGTCTAGTCTGTCTCTTTAGGTTTGCCTGGCGCCATCTTGAAGAAAGGGCTTTCTCTGGCGTGGAAAAAGAACCTCGTCTGTTAAGTAGATCGTTTTTTGTTTCGGTAGCAGCAGAAAATTCATTTGCCTGCAAACAAAAATAGTGTTATATTCCTGGGACTACCATAAAAGTTTTGTAAGAATTTTTAAGGCACTAAGGGGATAAGCCACAACTCGACGATAAATCGATATTATAACATACAAACCAAGAATGATTTATTTTTTTTTTATCAATATTATGGAAGCAGTAGTAGGTAGCTATGGTATTTTAGCATTAAGAAATGATATTTACATTGTTTATTACAAATTAAGAAAAGAAAATTTAAGCCACAATAATTTCATTAAAAAGGGGACAAGCCACAAATTTTAATTACTCACCTGTGTTTCACTACCTGAAGAGTGTTTACTATCACTATTACTTTCAATATAGTCTTTGTCTTTAACACTATCATCAGAATCAAAATACAAATCAGAATCACTTTCAGAATCTTCATAATAAAACGATTTTTGTGGAGCTGTTCGACTACTTGAAGCGGTCATTATAAAAATATGGTGGCTAGTACCGTTGTTCCACTTAACCCATTAATGGCCAAGCATTGAAATACTTAGATTTTTTGCAATTCAAGTTTATATACTTTATAAATAAAGGCATAAGAACAATATTTCACTTAAAATTATTATTAATAATAATTGCAATATACAAAAAAATAATGTTTCGTTAACGAAACTTTGGCATAATATGTGTAGTAAATTGAAAATTATACGTTTTATAGTGTGTAAATGAAATTTCTTTATTTTATCAATTAAAACTAAAGGTATTGCTACAATAGTTAATTATATAAAATAAAATGATTAATTAACAGTCTGGTAGTATGGCAGTAGCGCCATTATGGCATATCATTTTTTATGGAAACAGTCAGCGTGCAAGTGAACCTTGCATTTTCCGCACATATAAACAGAATTAGTTTTGCACAGTCTGCACCGCCGTCTACGTCCATCCTCTTCGCGAACGATATTATGACCAGTCTGGTCATATTGAATATCAGAAGGTAAACTTCCTTTAGAAGGACGACCCCATGCGGATGTGGATGGCTTTGGCCCTGGGTCTGATTCGGAGTCATCTTCTTCAGCAGCTGTTTTTATCGTAAATATTTTTTCGTTCTGTATCAGTGAAAAAACCAAAGAAGAACGAAATTTCAATTGGGAGACTCGAGAATCATTTGCAATGTTGTAAATTCTCCGTGAATTTACAACTGTGCAATCCACGAGGTTCATAAACAAGGGCCACCACCACTTTTTATTTCTTACTCGGATCCGGTAATTTGATACCGAATTATCTAGCAGATCAACACCTCCCATATGTCGGTTATAACCGTTAATCATATTGGGCTGAGGTATTGGATCTTCCTTTCGTAGCTTCTGATTATATCTTTTAACTGTAACAATTGGATGAACCGTTCCATTATTGCTGGTTACAGTTACAACAGAATTATCGTTCCACTTTGCAACTGATACTTCTGCCTTTTTGTCGAAAGCATGATCAAACTCGCCTCTGTTTTTCTTTCCAAGCACTTTGCTACTTTGTAGAGGACATCCTGGTAACCTATTCTCTCTCACGGTGCTAGTAAAGAAAATTCCTTTTTCACCTAGAATGTGAAATAGTGCATAACTCGAAAAAAAGTTGTCGAAGAAAACCCTATGTTCTGAAGGGTTTTGCATTACACGTAGCAGATCCAAAACTACTTGCGTCCCTAATGTGTATTGTGATTTCTGCCTTTCTGTATTTGCGCCATCATAAGGAATGAATTGGTATAGATATCCCTCTGAGCTACACAAGCACCCGACCTTGAAGCCAAAGCGCACTGGTTTACCCTTCATAAACATCTTTGCAGAATGTCGGCTGATATAAGGAATCATTTGTTCATCTATAGACATATTAGGAGAAAATAGTCCAAACTGCAAATATTGTTCGTTAATCAGCAAAAATAATGGACGTATTTTGGCAAATTTATCATATTTGTCTATGTCATTATTGTCAGAGACATGAAGATTTCTTTTTGTGTTTCGGAAGGTGTTTCGACTCATGCACTGTCTTATTAGCTCCACGCCTTTATCTGGGTCTTTTGACCAATACATATCACACGCCGGAAGTGTATGATAACCAGTAAGGATTAAAATACCAAAAAACTTTTGCAGTTGAGCTGGAGAGCGTTAAAAATCATGGCTGTTGTTTTCCCGGGCATACGTCAGGCTGAATTCGAGTATCTTCTGGAATAAAATATTGTCAAAAAATAAAGAGAATATTTCAAATGGTGTTTTCCCAGCCAGTCTCAGCTTTATTTCTTCCTTTTTATTAAATTCATTGTCTTTTGGAGAAGAGGAATAGTTTTTTAACGATTTAGACCAGTCAGGTGTATATTGCGTGGTTTGCATTTTCGTTCGGAATTTACTTTTCTTTTCTTCCCCCTTCTTGTAGATGGTTCCAATATGGATTCTGTGGGCGTCTAAGCCTCTTCTCGAGACCTTGTGTGAATCTCAAATAAACCAGCGATATCAGTCAAAGCTTCTTCCTCTATAAGAAGATTATCATTCAAATCCTCTTCATCTGTTAACACATCAACTAAAGGAGGTATATAAACTGCATCTATATCATCCGCTTCTTCTAAATCAGAATCATCCTCCAGTATAGCTTGCAATTCTTTCACTATCAAATATGGATAATAAATTTAGGGATCGCGCCAAAGTTTCGTAAACGAAACATTATCTTTAAAGTGTTATAAAATTTTATGAGTAGTCATATTTCAAATTATGTTTGGATAATATCATTTTACAATCTCTAATTGAACAAAGAATGCCGGTTTGGTCGACTTTTAAATATCTTGTGATATATTATGCGAGCTCAAACGACACCGACAGATACTAGTAAATTTGGAGTGTTTTGTTTATTATTTTAAAAACTATGCAGCACATAATTTAGACCATTAAAATAACAAACACGTCAATAAACTATCTATATGAAAGACCCATACATAAAATATAATAATCATCATATGAAAATCGTAAAAAAAAATAATTAAAAAAATGTTTCGTTTTCGATACTTTGGCCATTAATGGGTTAAAATAGTTGATTTTAGTATAAAAATAACAAGGATATTTATAACTCGTGGAGTCATCTATGAAGCAAAAGCTGTAGTTTTTATTTTGTAGGTAGATAGGAACCTAACCATTTGAAAAATATTAACTCATTTTTAGTAAGATTGTGGCATGTACCGTTGTTGCTCTAAGGTCTTCAATTCGTTAAAGTGTATTTGGATGGTCTCATGCCAGAGTGAACCAAAAGCCGAAATTGAAAATTTTCAGTACGACAGTTTAAAGTTATGAAGGTGTTATAAAATATACGCAATATGTTATAATCTCTTATAGGATATAAAAGGTTCTAAGACTATTCAAAAGAACATTTCTTTAAGACTTTTAGTAACAGCACATGATTTTGTCTACTTTTAAAGCTGTTTGGTCAGCATTTGCAGTACATGGTTCACTTTGGCAAACTTTTTAGCACTTAGTTCTGTCTGGCATGAGAAGTATAAATAAATTGTTCTTTTTGTTTGTAATCAAGTTTATTAATACATCATTAAAACTAACAATACAAAAGAATTAAATTTTCAAGAATTATGAGTAATTAAATTATACAAATGTGTAAAAAACTAATAGTAGCAATATTTAGATCGCATTGTTCATCTCATTTTCCTCTTCATTGTTATTGTCTTCTTCAATGTCATCTTCCAATACTTCACTTTGTTGAAGTTTATTGTAAAATTGGTGATGGCATGGTGGACGAATTGCAAAAGTGATCTGATATCATTAAGTTTTACTTGACTTAATTTTCTTCCTTCGGGGTAAAGAATGCTTAAGTTTAAAAAAGCTAGGTTTACAGGTCGGCCTTTCAATCTCTTATTTAGATTTACTGAATAAAATTGTATTTCTTTGTTATGTGTGTATTTAAATTCTATAACTCCGGGATGGTCTTGAGTAAATTTCATTTGTTTTATTTTTAACCATTCTACTTTTTGTGCATCTGAGTCTTTTTTGCGGTTTACCAGATTTTGTTTTAATGCATCCATACTCTTGAAATCCTCTTTTTCCATGCATACTACTTCAAATTTGTTCTTTTTAACTCTTGAGTTTGAAATTATGTTATGCCATTGTGTAGGCACATAAATTTCAGGATGATATTTCAACTTTTTTTCTATATCACCAAAATCGCTATCCTTTTGTAGATATGAATGTCCTGGCTCAGCAAACTTATGAACTACTTCCTTTATGTTTAAAGTAGGGGACTGCACTATGTACATCCATAACGCGGCAATATTAATGTTGCGATTTTGGCCGCCACATGAGTCAGACCATGCAATCAATATGTCCTTATGATCATGGGTATTTATGAATTTTAAAATACACGATCCTATTTCCTGGGAACCTCGTGAGGCAGTGCTCTCATCCCAAACATGCATTGTCCCGACATTATTTTCAAAATTATGTATACCAAGATTGTAGCATGAAAGCTGCCTCTTATAGTAAACAACTCCTGTGGTTAGTTTAGGAAGAAGCATTACTTTCTGAAGATCAAAACTAATTACTGTAGCTTTCCCTTCTTTACTAATCTTAACGTTTTCATTTATTTCTGAGCGAGTTAACTGTACTTTTCTGTGGTGTAGTTCCTGGTTTAGTTTCTTAGTCTTTAACATTGCTTCATCTTTGTTTTCCTCAGCTGCTTTTATTTCAATGTTCAACCTGTCACATGTTTGACAGGTATCTTTTCGTGGAGATTTAAAACTAAGATTAAAATCACGTCTGAACACTTTTTCATAAAGCGATTGGCTTGGAACTTTGTCAACATTTCTCTCTCTTAAACTATCAACATAGAGTCTGTACATTAATGACAAATTTAAATTACAATCCAAGTATTTTAAGTAGGGAAACTTTGTATATGATTTTTTATTGACTCCATTGTGGACGGTGAAGATTTGTTATGAGGCACTTTTTTCCCTCTAAGATCACTTAAATTTCCACTTTTTTTCTTAAGCAAAGCACGATGTACTCTACTACTATTGATTTGTAATATTCCCATAAACATTTTTTTGCATACTTTAATATCTCCGTTTTCAGAAGGGATATAAAATTCACGATTGCCTGTTTTTTTTGAAATATCAGTGTTATTACGACGTCTTATTATCGTTCTACATTTTACAGCACCACTTATTATGCTTGTTTGAGTTTCCCAAGACTGTGACTCGTTATAAAACAAATTAAAAAAACTTTCTTTTTGCTGTGCTGTAAGCTTATTTTGGCAGTTTATTTTGCAATTGCAGGAATAGTCATTAAAAGATTTAGAGTGTATGACAGTACCTGAAGTATTGATATATTCTTTACCAACTGCCCTTTTTTGCTTGCGAATATTTTTTTCCACTTCTTAGGATCAGATTTTCTCTTCTTGTCTTGAGGTTCTTCCTGCCCTCTGGTATTTTTTTCATCTGTAAAAACACAAAATTATTAATATTTTATATAAGTACATATTTTACATTACTTTTTTATGTTATAACATAAAAATACTTTGAAACACACATTCACTATGCATAAGACAGACAATTTACGTTCTCTTTTGCCAAAGTGAACTATGTGATTTTAATTTTTTTTTACAATTCCAATATAAATTAATGGAATATATTGCTTCATTCTTATATAGATAGGTAAATACTATGTTCTTAGGTTGGTATAACTGCTCATATTTCACTAGCACTCCCAGTGGACACTGCAAGAAATAAATTTGCACATGGTTCACTTTGGCAAAAGAAACGTTCCAAAACATAACCAAACTTTGATAATGAAGTTTTATGGCAATAAATATTATTATCTTACCTGATTCTGTAATATCCGAATCAGAACTTGGATGGTAATCATCTGAAGACCCATTACTGAAATCAGCGTGTTCATCTTCACTAGAATTTCTATCAACAATGTCATGACGATGTGAACTATGTGCACGGGAAGCCATCTTGGACTGGATGATGGTTCACTGTGGCATATGACTACCAGTACTACCACCCTTTTGCTAAATAGAATTTACTAATTTCCAGCTGATGTTTTCTGTTATTCACATAGTTCTTTTTGGCATAAGTTTAGAACAAAAGTTTGCCTCATAATGGAAATGAAAAAGTTAAAACAAATAAAATGCACATAGTTCACTCTGGCATGAGACCATCCATTTGCAATATGTAAAATTTATATTTATACCTTTATAATGTAACAAGTAAACTAGTTAAATTTTGTTCTATATATCTATTCATTTTATTAGTACAGATTGAAAATGATACAGAAAATTTAATAAAGTTTAAATTGGTCGGTGGAACATTAAAATTGAAATCAGAAATATACCCTCACAAGTTTGATTGCCAGAAAGTAGTAAAACCTTTAAGAAAAAGTGGAGCATATGAAAAAAGACGAAAAGCAGAATGTTTTAATGAGATTTTAAAAGATGATGTTCCGTCGACCTCAGGTTGTCAACCTTTCGAAATCATTAATTGTGATCCAATATATGAAGAGAAAAGTGTACCAAAGGACCCTTTTTCCGAGGATTGTATTTTGAAAAGTCTACTAGGTATCCAAAGAAAAAATATAAACATAAAAGAGTGCAAGTTAATATAAAAACTCCACAAAAAAACAAGGAGGTGCAAACAGTAAGGTTTAGAACGAAAAAAAGTGACATGGAAAACAAGCTAAAAAACATCTGTTTCTCACCTGAAAGTTCTCCTTAAAAAATGTCTGTGTCATCATGTAGTAGCACAAGTTCAGATAGCATGTCAAATACAATCAAATCTAACTTTTGTAAAGATACTATACTTAAAATAAATACCAACATCGGTTTTTATTTGGGATTACCAGAAGAAGTATATTTTCTACACAAACAATTATCTGAAAGCATTGCTTCGCCAGTAAGAGATATTTTAATTTCATTTAAAAAAATTCGTCTTAACTGGCCATTGACTTCGATGTCAGCACAAGTTTAATAGAAAAAATATTTAACAAAACAGTTCCGTCAATAGCCAACCGCATGAAACAGTTTTTTTTTTCGCTAATGAAACAAATTTATGAGAAGTTACCCATATCTTGTAGAAAGAGATATTTTAAAACTGTCGGTGTATTAGATTGCTTTGAGGGAGAGAGAGAGAGAGTGAGAGAGAGAGAGAGAGAGAGAGAGAGAGAGAGAGAGAGAGAGAGAGAGAGAGAGAGAGAGTGAGAGAGAGAGAGAGAGAGTGAGAGAGAGAGAGAAGTTTTATGTTTTTAAAATGAGATTACATTTATAAAACACAACATGGTATAGTACAAACAAGGTACAAGATACAGTAGAATCCGGTTATAACGACGGCCAAGGGACCTGTGTCATTGATGTTATAAAGAGATGGCAATTTTGATTTTTGTTTTTTACGACATAATATTTACATATATTAATGTTTACATATACATTACAGAAAAAAAGACATTCAAATCAAAATATTTATTTTTAATAGGAATGAAAAAAAAATGAAAAAATAGTTTCACATAAACTTTGCCAAATACATATGTATTTGGCAAAGACAGAGAGACAGCGGAACCTGATCATCATCGTCGTTGTCGGCAGCCACTGGGACTATCTCGAACAAATCCAGCATGTTTATAACATTGTTCTGAAGCTATTTTTTTGTGGCATTGTAAATTAATTACTATTAAACTGGGAATAAGCCACAATTAAAGATAAAAATACGTTTATTAACGTTTCAGTTTCCACTTCGGAAATCGTTCTCAAAATACAAACAGTAAATTGGTATTTTAAACAGTCAATAAACGTATTTTTATCTTTAATTGTGGCTTATTCCCAGTTTTATGTTTATAACAGTTGGAAATCGTCGCTGTCGTAAGCTTGTTCCAGGCATCATAAATCATTAGAATGGCATTCAGTATTGTGATCTTCGGAAACTTGGCACTCGTGTCTTCATTTGCATCAAGACTGACGACAATTATTAGAACCAGATTTTTCCGAAAGTTTGATTTTAATGCTCGAATTATTCCTTGGTCCATAGGTTGCAACACAGATGTTGTGTTAGGAGGCAGGAAAGTAAGATTTATGCTTTTCAAGTCACTGACTGAGGGATGAGCTGGACAATTGTCAACCAGAAGCAGGATTTTTTTCTTATTTTTAGTCAGTTCACGGTCCCAATCGCGTACCCATTTGATAAAGATATCAGATGTCATCCAGGCCTTGCGATTGCTCTCATAATATACCGGCAGAGATTGTACATTTTTAAAACATCTTGGGTTCTTTGATTTGCCGATAATTAACAACTTCTTTTTTATTGTACTACTCATGTTAGCTGCAACCATCACAGTTATTCTGTCTTTCGAATGTTTTCCTCCCGAGCATTTTTCCCCTCTAAATTTTAATGTTTTATCTGGCGTTAGTTTATAGAATAATCCAGTTTCATCTGCATTAAATATTTCGTCGTCACTAAATTTTTCGCGCAACTTAGGCCAAACTTTGGTTAGCCATTCGTTCACATCGTTCTGCTCAACTGACAAAGACTCTCCAGTAATTTTTCCGCCGACAATATTGTGTCTATTCTTGAAACGGTTAATCCAACTTGCCGAACAATCAAAATTAAAAATGTTTAGCTCTTTAGCAAAAAAATTTGCCTTTTGTTGAAGCATAGGCCCATTTACAGGTATTCCTCGATTACGTTGCAGTTTAAACCATTCTAAAAGTGTACAGTCAACTTGTTTTTGAGACGACACCCTCACACGTTTCGGTTTTAAAACATTCGCATTGAATAAAGATTCTATCTTGTGTTTATTTTTCTTAATTGTCGATATTGTGGAATGATTTACACCGAATTCCTTTGCAATCGTTATATTTGACTCGCCAGCTTCTAAACGTTGTATTATTATACTTTTTTCTTCAATGGAGAAACATTTTCGTTTTCTAGAAGCCATTTTTGTATGCGTAATCACTAATAATCGTCTGCGAATTACTGTCGAATAATAAACAGTCGCATTCCAGTCAGCGACGTTGTGGTAAAGAAGGTGCGCGGGGCGGAGACAGCTTCTTATCTACGATTTTTTTAATGGGTTGTCGTTGAACCGGACAATATTGTTTAAAATTCCGTCGTTAAAAGCGGTCGGTCGTTATAAGCGGAGTCGTAATAAACGCATGTCTTTTCATGTTGGCTTAGATTAAAACCAAACATTTGCCTTATTTACGTCGCTAAAAGCGGTTAGTTGTTATATGCGAAGTCGTACTAAACGGACTACACTGTATATTAAAATACTAATTATAAAATTTCCATAATTAAAAAATATATATTAATTAGCGCAACTGTCCTCAAAAAATTTCTCTATACTGTAGTAACATTTTAAAAACTTCTTGATTGCTCTTCGGAATACAAAAATATTGCTTGAGGATCTTATATCGAGTGGTAGGTGATTAAACACGTTCTTACCAGTGTAAATAAATGATTTTTTAGATAATGTAGAAGAGGGAATTGGAAATGGAATAACATAATTTAGACGAGTAATATAAGGGGAAACTGTCCGAATATCCTCTTTATGTTTTTTAAAAATTAAGCACGCTAATTCAAGGATATATATGCAAGGAAGTGTCAAGATACCATGTTTCCGGAACAGAGGCCTGCACGATGTACCAAACTTGACCTTGCATAAATATCTGAGTGCTCTCTTTTGTAGCATAAAGTTTCTACTGAAATGGTGAAGAGAATAGCTACCCCAAAAGGCAATACCGTATCTCAAATTAGATTCAATCAGGGCCACATAAATACTTTTTGCAATCTTGAAATCTAAATGGTGAGCAACTGATTTGACCGCAAAGCAACCCGATATCTTTTTGCTTAAATATACAGTGTGTTGCTCAAATTTAAGTTTATTGTCAATATAGAGACCTAAAAAAGTGTTTACAGTATCAGAACAAATTGCCTTCATTGCCCATAGTGATTTAGTTTTTGAAAAATTAAATGTCAAATGATTATCTTTGCACCATTCTAAATTTTTTTTATACCATCTGATTGTTTTTCGATTACATGGGTAATAAGCTAACATCTGATCTTGTCTGTCAATTCTACTCATAAAATTATTATATGCAATGATAGCTTCAGGTTTTTCACTTACTTTTCCTCTTTTATTTTCAAATTGTCCCATTTTGTTGTCAAATTCTGTGGTAATATAGGTAACATTTCTTTTGTCTCGCTATTTTCCACAATATACTCCATTTTTAAAAAAAGATTTATTTTCCCCTTTTTTTAGTTTGGCAGTCACTAGCTCTGCTGGATTATTTACTCGATCTGTTCTTAAAGTACCACAACAATAAGTTTTACTTTGTAATAATTTCTCTGCTAATTTAACAGTGTTATAAAAGTTGTCTAGGTATATTGCGTGACCGTTACCTAACTTTTCTTGTAGTAAATGAAGAACAATTTTTTTAGTATGTCCAGTTCCACCAAAAATATCTGATGCACCTTCATAGATACGAAATTTTAAAACCAGTCCATTAGGCTCTGTTAGCATATACAATTTTATGCCATACTTATGGCGTTTATTTTTTATATATTGTTTAAATTGCAATCTGCCACGCCACAGAACCATCGCTTCATCCAAAGACAGTTCTCTGCCTGGGTAGTATATTTCACTCATTTTGTTATTAAAATAGTCCACAACTGATCTTACTTTATGAAGACGATCCTTTACACGTGGATCGGAGGTGGAAAAGTGAAGACATCTTAAAATAAGCAGAAATCTATTTTTCGACATAGACATGAAATATTATAATACAGCGGAACAAGCTGTATTATAATATTTCTTTAGAGGTCCGAAAACTTGTGGCTGGTGTGAGGTGGAAAGGTCAGTATGACGACCCCCGATGATTTTGCTAAATTTAAAGCTTCAACTGAAATGTGGCTCTCATGATTGTCGACAATCAGTAATGATTTATTGTCAGTACTTGAATTTGTATGTTTTATATAGTGATTTAAATACTCAACAAAAATCGTAGAGTTAAGCGGCGTCCTCATTGAGTTGACATTGTCGATCGACTCTGTCTATCGACACTGTCGACCGACAAATCGAAAAAGCTTCGATGTCCACTCCAGGTAGGCAGAATATTTGTCGACAGTCGAAACGAAAATGTGTGACGAAGATGACGCCATTATTGTTTGTGCCGCATTTGTTATTATCACAACTAAAAAACGTAAATCATCGCGTAAAAGAAGATTTTGGGTTCGACCAAGCCTTCAAAGTAGAAATCGGTATAGCGGTAGTAACCTGATGGAAGATTTGAAAAAGGATGATATCGATCTATTGAAACTTGAATACAGATGTAACGGAGGTTTTAGAAATTTTTTTCGAATGTCGGAAAGTGAATTTGAATATTTGTTGCAAAAAATCGGGCCAAAAATTTGTATGCAAGACACCAATTGTAAACATGCCATTCCAACAAAGGAGCGTCTCGCTGTGACATTACGATTTTTATGTAGTGGAGATTCGTATCACTCACTGATGTATCTCTTCAAAATTTCAAAACAAGCAATTTCTCAAATTATTCCGGAAGTCTGCGATGCCCTTATTGACACATTACAAGATTACATAAAGGTAAGTAGAGTTTTACTAAAACTACATTCATACTGAAAGAGGTATATTATAATTACATTATCGAATTTTATTAACTAAAACGAAACTTACAAAAACGTACCAAAGTAGTAAAATGTAGTGAACTAATTCGGAAATAAAACTAAGTTTTCAAATAAATGTACGTATCAAACACAAAATTAAAAATAATGCTGGTTATATCTACTGTGCTTATTGTGAAGTGCCACGTCCCGGACGTTGTAGTTGTTGAATTAAATCATCTATGGCTTCGTCATCTTCAGTACCTGATTCTGCCGGAGTTGAGGGGTTAGTAAAAGAAGAACATGAAGAATGCTCTGGGGATGGTTGCGGTATTAAAGTCGTTATTGAACCAACAGGATATGAAACGCTCAATACTCCGGGAGTATTGGATTTTAGGAAGTGTAGAACTTCCAAATTTCAGAAGAACTGAAAGAGAAGTGATGAAAAAAAAAATACTAAAAATAGGGCTAAGCTCAGAGGAACAAATTTAAGTGGCTAAAGAGACACTAAATCTCAAGTGAGTGTTCGGGCTAGCTTCAATGCACTGGATTGTGGCTTTAAAGATATAAACAACAATAACAAGAGATAATGAGCTAGTGAGACAAGAAAGAAATGAGACCTGGTAATATCAAACGTGATACAACTGAAGAAGGTCACTGGGAATAAATTTATAGAAAGAGAACAATAAGAAGAGAAAAGAAGGGCGCCAACTCAACGATAGTTGAGATTTTGAAGTAACAAATTAATCTGGAGATAATACTCTGAAATACAAAGATACTAAATAATAATCTTGTTTTGCTATGTTATATACTGGTTAGTAGAACTGAAATAAAACTCAAAATAGCAACAATAAATATATTTATAAAAAATGTATATATGTATATGTATATAAACAATTTACATATAATGCAAAGCCAAATAACAGTGGTAGTGGATGGTGTACACATACAATGGGACCTAATAGCCCCTCAACAAACGAATAGTCACTACCACTGGCCAAATAAAATATGAAATGTTAGTATAAACCACGAATAGTCCGTAGGATAGCCAAAGTCTTAAAACAAAAATGTAGTCATTTAAATTTAAATTAGTTCTACTAAAACGAGGTACTAATGAAAATATTGTAAAGATATCAAACTTGATAAATCTCTATTACAATTATATTAAATATATATTACATCCAAAAATGAGTCTTCAATACTCTTTATATAATGTTTAAAAAAACCACATGAAATTTATTTCCCTTCCCAAAATCAAAATTGTATTATATCAAAAATGTATTCTATTAAAAATATATATATATATTAAATCAACAAGTGAGTTCGGTCAGACTCTTGAAATCCTAACTAAAACCTAATAACACATGAAGTGTCCTTTTTTCCTTCCCGAATATTTTATAATTAAATTATCAAAAAAAAAAAATTATCATAAAGGTATTTACCTTATCATATGCATATGAAGAGGGTATACTACTAAATAGGAAGTAACAGTAAATAAATAGTAACAAAAAGTCAAATAGTTAAACAACTTATCTTTACAGCACTATAAGTCCATAGGAAAAACTCCTCTTGGCACGGCTACATCAGTTTATGGCTGTAAAGACGAATCCTGGTCACAAAAGCCACAACCAGTCACTGGTCTCTGGGTGACAGCAAAATCCACGGGTTTGCTAACTATTCAAGAAATTTAGTTACTTGAATCCTTGAGGGAATATTCTGAAGAGAATATCCTCAAGTGAAGTGAAATTAATATTTTCACGTGACGGAATCTAAATTTATTATTTAATTTAATAAATGTAATTCAATAGGTGTAGCAGCATGGATTGACTGCACCAAAACAAAACATCAAAACATTAGGTATTAGGTTAAGTAAACATCATGTCAAATTTATGAAGTTACTTTCGTAGGCATGGCAAGCTTGCGCCATGAAAAGAACATGCGCAGAATATAGAAGGCTGTCCACATTTGTAGAACCTTTTATATTCCACCAAAAAGTTAGGTAAAAAAAAGAACCAAAAAAACTTAATGATAAGATATGAAATAGATCGGAATTTAAGTTTGACTATATAAAAAAAATGACCTTCTGTTCTTTGCAAGTAAATCAAGGAAATTTTATATTTAAATTATTTCGGAACTCAAAAATAAATCTCTAAAGAAATACTAAACTGCAAGGATAAATTTGATTATATGATAAAGAGATAATACGTATAAAATGATTTACTTACATGGAGCTCGCAGCACGCCAAAAAAAAACTCTTCCTTTTTATGTGGAACTCTTATAAATCAGAAAATCTTGATTTTAAAAAATTTACTTATTATATTATTATTAATGAATTATATTCTTCCCCAAATTATTTTTCTGCTCCAATTCCGTCACTTTGAAGGTGAAAAATTTCACCGGCTGACGTGGCTGCGTTCGAGTTCTCACCAAAACTAATCGTTCCGCTTCCGCATAAAATCGATCTTCCTTTCAAAGCGATAACAGCGCGTAAGTGAAGGAATGTCGATTTAAAATCGATCGTAGGCGGGTAATAAAAATTTCTTGAGGGGTTTAAATTGGACTAGTCAGTAGCGTAAACGCTACAGATACTGCTGGAGCTGATGCTGAGGATAATATTGCGGTGGCGGCTGTTGTGATACTGGATAGTTGTAGTTGCCCAATTTTCCTTCAAACAGAATCGGCTTCTCATGTGTTGCACTGTAGCTTGAGCATAAGCGGTAGGCAAATTTCGTAACAGCAACTTCTTCTCCAAATACGCTAAAGACGTCCTTTTTATCTCTGTCCAAAAACACCTGTGCCTTCATCCTGTATGCATCATTAACCATTGGGTCATCACCTTTCCTTTTCTTGGAATGCACATGGTCAAGATTTGGTGACTTGAACTGTTTTTTCGGACTTGTGTTTCTCTTTGTGCGTTCAACTTTTTCGGCATTTCCAGCATTTGCATTATTACATTTTGCTAGATTGTTTTCTGTTGAATTATTTGTGGTAATAAAATCGTGACTATTCTCATTATTTTCAGTGATGCCATTCACATCTCCTTTATCTTCCAAAATATCTACTTCAGTTGAAACCTGTAATCAAGAGTATATATATTAGATTAATTAGAAATTAAATAGGTTAGATAATAAAAATAAATAGGTCTTTTTATTTCAGATGCCTAAAACTGAGGCAGAATGGAAAGCTATTGCAGAGGACTGTTACAATCGTTGGAATTTTCCAAACTGTGTCGGAGCTATGGACGGAAAACACTAGCATTGCAAGCCCCAATAAATAGCGGCAGTGAATTTTTTAATTACAAAGGATTCTTTAGTATTGTTTTATTTGCCGTAGTCGATGCAAATTATAATTTTATTTATGCCAATGTGGGATGCCAAGGGCGTATTTCTGATGGTGGTGTGTTTAGTAGCACTGTATTCAATAAATTTCTTGAAGAGAATACAATGCATTTGCCTGCGGAAAACCTGCTTCCAAAGAGTGATGTAAAAAGCCCATTCATTTTTGTGGCAGATGATGCATTTCCTCTGTCTACAAACATAATGAAACCTTATGCAGGGCTTCACCCTAAAGGTTCTAGTGAAAGAGTATTTAATTATCGCGTTAGCAGGGCCCGGAGATTATCTGAAAATGTTTTTGGCATAATATCTAGCGTATTTAGAGTTTTTCGCAAACCAATGCTATTAGAACCGACTACTGCTTCTAATAAAATCATAAATATAGTACAAACACTATATCGGAACCAAAGTGCCATAGTTCAAATTGATGGGCAACACTCAGAGGAAGTGATGATCTGTAGAGGAGTTAGACAGGGATGTGTGTTATCACCACTTTTGTTTAACTTATATTCTGAAGAAATTTTCCAAAACACTCTCAATAATATCGAAGCGGGAGTCACCGTTAACGGAAAATTAATTAATAATTTAAGATATGCAGACGACACTGTGATCATAGCAACGAGTATAGAGGATCTACAACATCTTATCGAAAGCTTGAGTATAAATAGTGCTGAGATGGGAATTACTATAAACGCTAAAAAAACGACGCACATGCTGATTACAAAAAGGCCACAAAATATACATCACCTATTGACAATAAATGGTAACGTGATAGAACAAGTAGAAAAATATCAGTATTTAGGAACTTTGATCAATGAAACCAATGATCATACTGTAGAAATAAACAGGCGAATAGAGATTGCCAGATCAGCATTTATACGAATGAAGCCACTCCTAACGTGCAAAAATCTAAATTTGGAGATCAGACTACGTACCATTTGCTGTTATATATTTTCAATATTATTATATGGAGCTGAGACTTGGACATTAAAAAAATGTAATTTAAAAAGAATCGAGGCCTTCGAACTCTGGTTATACCGCAGATTATTGAAAATATCATGGACTGATAGAATTACAAATAAAGAAGTACTGGAGAGGGTTGGTAAAGAAACAGAACTAATCACCACTATACAAACCAGAAAACTGGAATACCTAGGCCACATGATGAGGGGACCAAAATATGAAATTTTATGACTGATAATACAGGGAAAGATTCAAGGAAGAAGATCTGTTGGCCGAAGGCAGAACTCATGGTTAAAGAATCTACGTGATTGGTACCAATGCAGATCGATTGATTTGTTTAGAGCAGCAAGTTCTAAAATAAAAATAGCCATTATGATTGCCAACCTCCGTAGGGAGACGGCACTCTAAGAAGAAGACTGCTTCTAAAATAATCTTAACAGCATGTTATCTGCACAGCTTTCTTAGAAAAAGCGCGTCCGTGTACTTTGGAACATGGTCCAAAGTACAATTCAGAAGACGTTTCAAAGTACACGATAATCACATGTTTAAAATATTCGTTTTTTATTACTCAAAATAAACACAATTCTCTGCAAAGACTCAGAAAATATATTGCTTAAAACTTCTATATTTGTGTAAAGATAGACAAAATATAAGAATATTAATATACTTACAGTTATTTTATTCGATGGCAGAGGATACGAAAATACAACAATGGTCACACCACAAACAAACAAATTTAACTATCAAGTTTTTTGACCGATCTGCTTCATATTACGTGTTCTGCCCTCTGTGAGCGCATAGGAACGTTATATACCTAGTTAATGCACCTGAATCGCTAGTGTGCTGTAAAAGTCCGAACGTTTCAAAGTACAAGCGGTCTCGAAGTACAAGGATCTCCCCTACACAACAATGAGAAAAGTATTAAGTTTCTTACTGAAAGTAATAGAGAATTCAAATTCAGATTCAATGCAGAGGTGGTTAAATTTATTGTAGTCAACAAAATTCAATTTATAATGCTGTATCATTTTCGCTAAGAAATACTTCCAGTTCCTCAACTTTATTGCGTACAGAACATATGTTGTATAAAATAATAGAAAATTTATTAACGATATTAGATTTAGATATACTGGTATCCAGTTTATCACCTACCACACTTACAATATTATTTATGTTATTTGTGTGCCCTGTGTTGTCAAAGATTCTATTTGATCCTGGCTGGGTGATACTAATTACTTTCTCATCTGGGAAGGCCTTCAAAAATCCTTATTGTTACGTTGGTAGTTGTGGAATTTTTTGAAGTCGAAACGTTTAAAACCGATTGCTTTGGGCCACGTAGATTGTTTGTAGATTTGATCTTTATATTTTTCGCCAATCCCAAACATAAAACATTTATTACGGTTTTCCTCAGTCGGTAGTTCACTTACAATAACATCCGCGTCGGAGAATTGTTCTTGATTCTTTACGAACTCTTGGATATTTTCAGATGATATATGCCGCATAATTCTATACAGGTATAACCATACTTTACGCTCGACACCAAAATCACCAGATTCCTCATTTTGTCCAATATTCTTCTTCATAACTCTGTTTCTTTTTGTTTTCTTATAATGCACTGTTGTAAAATCACTCAAATCCTGCACATGTTGTAGGGCATCGGGAAATTTAGGGTCCTGTCCCATAGGCAAAGCTAGATTAATTATTTCATCCATTTTATTATTTTGAAATTCGCTTTGCACCTGTAGGTTAGGTGTGTTTGTTGACAAGTTATTTGTTTTGTATACAAAATTGTCGACATCTGATTTAATCGGTTGTTTATATTTATTTTCAATGTTTTTATTTTGTGGGACATTAAGTTTAATTGCTATTTTGTTTTTATCTTTGGTGTGATAGTTTTTTAACTACGTCTTCAATAAATTGACTTTTTCTTGCAGCAAATAGTTATTAGATTTTAAAAGATCATTATTATTTTTCTTTTTCCTCCAATAAGTTCCTTAGCATTTTATTTTCTAACTGCAATAGATTCATGGGTTCAGTAACATCATATTGTTTTTCACAACACACCATACGCATGTCACATATTTTAGAACATTTTAACTTGCTTTTAATGGCACAGGAAATATGATAACTTTTTCCACACACCACACATACTATCGTTTTATTTGGCTTAGTATTACAACATTTAAATGTTTTGTCTTCAATCCTTTTGTATCCTCATATATTTGAGAGAGAAGTGACGGCACATTCACTCCGTCCGCCATGTTCGCGCATGATTTTTGAAATACTTTTGAAATAATTTGAAATACGAATAGAAAAACCTTCGAGTGCCAAGCAACAGTCTTTGACCTGGTCTGAATATAAACATTGTAATACAATTAAATGTTTGATTTACACAGAGCATTTACAAAGGGCCAGTGACACAATAATATTTGAAGATTGTGACTTTTTGTCACCATGATATTCTTTTATGGCTGACAGGGGTTTTAAAAACATCTCATTTGCTAGAAACTAAGGGTTGCCATCTTATAAGACCTCCAAGCGTTTCTTCAAGCACGGTTAGTTCAAAATTGGAAGTAATGGAAACGAAACGTATAGCAGCGCTACGTATAAATGTTGAGAGATCAATAGGTAGATTAAGAAATTTTTCCATGGTAGACCCTCACGCTTGTATCGATACTAAAGTCATTTGTATGTTGGATTTCATTGTTGTGATTGTGTGTGGTATGGTTAATGTTCAAAATAAATTAATAACATGTAATTAAAACGTATTATCAAAAACATACTTCCAAAACAATGTACACTGTTTAATTAAATTTTTTCAGTATTCTTCATTATAAAATACTTCAAAAACATCTACTTGTTTAGAAGTCTCAAAATCATCGTGAGCGATGCAAAAATAAGGTTTCAGTTTTTTTGCAAAGTGCATTTGTAATTGCACTTGGGCTTCAAATTTTGGTGTTAAGTTATTTGAATTAATATATTTGGTTAAATTTTTGTTCTTCATCGGACATTTAATTTCAATAATATGGTCTTCTGTAATACCATCTGGAGAGGCACCCAAAAAAGGATATTCGCTTAAAAAAAAGAGTCCGCACTTCTTGATCTTAATATTTTTAATTTTTTCTACCCCTCTCCTTACATCGTTTTCTAGGCGTTTTCCTAAAACAAAAATTAAAAAGTATTATGTAGACCAACATATTAAATAAAAAATTATTAAGTACCTCTTTGCATTGCTATCGGCTATTTAAACTGATATGCTCCTAAAATTTTTTCTACGAGTACCCCATCCGAAGTTTTACATTTTGACGCTTCATGAGCAATAGAAGCCGTTATTCTGCCGTACCTCAGCTCGAACCATAGTGGAGAGTCAGATTGGTTGCTTGTTGCCTTTTCAATCAAGTTACATTGTTTTTCATTAATATTCTGTTTGCAAATGTTATAAATCATTTAAACTAAACTGAACCTTACTACTCTTGTATTTACAAATCAGTTAGTGTAGTGAAGCTTTCATCAAGTTTACATCCTTAAAATATGTCATTATTTGTATGTTGTTCGGATTTCGTTTATTGCATTCGCTAATAAAAGTATTACAAAATTCATTATCTTCTGTTATTTCCGAAATTGTTGCGCAGTCTTTGTTAAAATCTTTGGCTTTAATAAATTTAACGTTACTTCCAACATTAGAAAGCGCTGGTTTCATCCAGTAGCACTTTACTGAAGTAGTTGCAGGTGCCTCACTAATTTTAAAAAGCCACATTAAAAAAGCTACAGTATGTTTACATCCACCTTGATTAGCAGCACAGTCATGGCAAAGAACACTTTCAACCTTTTCCTCACTTTAGTCACAAACCAATGTACAGTGATAAGGTTTACTTTTTACTTTGTGTTCAGGTGAAATTCTGCATTTTACAGTACATTTATTGCCTTCACGTTTCACTTTTTTTTTTTTTTTTTTTTTTTTTTTTTTTACTCAACCTATTATATGAGCGACTAAATTAAACATAAATTGAACAATACAAAACTAAAACTAACCAAGGTATTAGTCCTCTTTACCTAAATAGAACTGCCCAGTACCTTGAGGCCTGAAATCTCTTTCCTCTGTGCCCTCCTCACCCGGTTCTTTAAAATCCATCTTATGCCACGATACATCACCCATGGCCAATGTTCCACCTTTGATTTCTAACTCGGTGACGACCTTCTCAAAAATAGTCTCAAGTGCCATGGTCAGTTGGGGAATGGTTTTTGAGACTAAGGGGCATTAATAGATTTCTTACGCATCGATTCGAAGAAGTCCTTGGAGTATATAGCTGTCCTCTTTCCGCTGAACACGGGTACAGAGAACGTCTGAACTTGAGATGTTGATAACATGCCTGTTAAACTAGCCTGGGCCATCTTGCTATAATACCGGAATTTTGGAAGTTGAAACTGGATGCCTTGGGGTCTAAAAATCAGTAAAAACGAATGCTTTTCCCTACTTTAAATATAATTCACGTTTCACCTGGACACATCCGACAGCCTCATCTCGATAGGATTCTCTGCAGGCTCTGAAAAATTACTAATACTTAGGTACTTACTTAATTAATATTGTTTTAATCAACTTTACTTATGGACGACCATCATAATGATATATTAATGATATTATAATAACTACAAGCCACTACTGATAACAACTGATATTAAAACTTTTCATGGAAAAATAGTAAGTGTTCTTATAAAATTAATATGCAAGTAAAGAATTATTGATTGGTCGGTAAAAACATTAAACAAATTGGTAAAAGAATAATGTTTGCATTATTATATCTTTGCTGTATCAGCCAAAGAATTTCTATATTAGTAGTTAAGTAGTATGTAGATAACTATAATATTAAGCGAAAGTAAATAGAAACTTACTTAGAAAGTTTTACTCCTTTTATTTTAGCACTTATATAAGATGGATTGGAAGAAAAAAAGTCCATCACTGTATAAATATCAATTTTTGGCAAATTATCACTTTGACCTTTTACAAATCCGTCTTCCATTACGATAAAATAAAATTTGAACGCTACTACACGTATAACACTTGCTGGTTCAATGCAGAATAAATGGACCGTTCGGGACACTGCACTATGCCGCTCCAATACGGAGACGTGACGTCAGAAACAAAGTCGAAGCGATAATCATTTCGCGCGGAAATTCCCAACTTTAATATTCCATATCTCTGTCATTTATTAACGGATTTCATTCTTTCTTTTACTGATTTACCAGTTTTATTCTAAACTTTGACTCTATTTGACTGAAAAACATATTTAGCGATAAAAAATATATTAATACCTTAAAATATTATAGCAATATTATTGTAAACCTTTTTGTAAAACATCAGTAGTAAAACTTTTACGTTACACAAAGTAGCAATATAGTAATAAGCAAAATAGTAAATTTTTATTTGCAACAACGTTCTAAGCGACTGTCGCTTTGTTGTAAACATTTTGCGGGAGTAATCACGGTTGAAACGGTCATGCATAAAATAATCAACACATTCACATGTTAAAAAGTAACTTTATTTTACAGACAAAATCGTAAAACCAATTTTAAAAAAACTTATACAAGTAGTATACATATTTGAAAACTTATATAGTATCAAAAACTTATTTATAAATTATTGAATTTTTAAACTAAACGATAATGCCACTATACGGAAAAATATACACATTATACAAAATAATACCTGTCAAAGTTATGAAAATAATACAATTTAAAAAGTTAAAGTAACACAAAATATCAATACAAAAACAGCTTGCTTTTAAATATTTTAGTTTAGTTTAGTCCTGGTCATAAACAGATATATTTTCATAAAATGTCCTAAATTCCTCAGGCACATATGGCATCATTGACATGAGATCCTTCTTTTTCTCTTTTTTTTTATTGGAAGTTTCACCTGTTCGTTTATATTTTTGCCATAACTTTCTTTTCTGTCTTATACGTGATATCAATTCACCGTAGTTTACGGCTTAAGTTCCTATAGTAAGTTTTTCTTGTGGTATTGCGTCTTTTGTAATTGTCAGTGATGCTTATAAAATTATTCCAAACTTCTTCTGGTTGTTCTAGACTTCCCAGTAGTAACGGCCTATTAACATCACTCAATTGGAGGGAGAGCTTTTCAAAATTTGTTATTTCATGTATAACTGCATTTTCACCAAGATGATTATGTACTACATGATCAGAATTGCCCACAGGAGTGCATATCACCGATTCTGTAAGCAATTGGTCATCATTTGTAAAAACCAAATCTAACGTTGATGGCAAATTGTTTATTCTGAAACGAGTTCATAATCATTGATTCATAATCAATTGGTGTAGATTAGAACTTTGAACAAAGTTTATAAAAATGTTTCTCGCATTTGTTAGGTCATTGCTTACAATTGGCAAAGGCCAAGAGATATCAGGAAAATTGAAGTCACCAAATAAGACAAGGTTTGAAACGAGTTCCATTTTTTCGATCAAGATCTGGTCATCTTCTAGTACAGTACTGCCTGGACGATATAGGCACGCCAAATTAAGGTGAAAATTAGTGAAACAAGTGAATTAAGAGAAATTTTGAAACATAAAAATTCAATGATAAGAACAACAATATCCAGATGAGCAACAGAAAAAGTTTCAGAAATTTCTAAAGACATGCCACACTCCCCCCTCTTCGACTGCTGCGATTAAATCTGTTAAGAGAGTATCCATCTATATTATATAAATTGTCAGAATTATTTTGTGTTAGCCAAGTCTCGGTTATTATTAGTATTATTTTTTATATTTTAAATCCTGAATGTAACATAAAAGTTCATTTAATTTAGAATGTAGTGTAGCCAAATTGGTTCAAAAGTAGTGCCAGTTGCAAAAGCCAATTTTTTAAATATTACTGTCGAAAATTGGTAATTTTTTATATATCACGTAAGTATTTTATTGTTAAATTTTGTTCGCCGTTTTCTTTTCTAATCTCTAACTCAGATCGCAAATCTTTTAAAAAGTTAACTTGCATTTGTGTCTTATCATCAACAATGGATACATTTTTGTTTTTGCTTTTTTTAAGAGTTTCTTTTTATTTTATTAAGTCCTTATCGTCAATTACGCTCGAGCAACTACTTTCGCCGTCGGCTGAGTTCTCATCTAAAGGAATTTCATATTTAATATCGGGGAGCTTGCTTAGTTTTTCTTCGTATTCAAGTACTTTGGAGGAGTTTCCGATGCGTCGTAAATTATTATAATTATTATTTCATAGTAATAAGTGCTAGGGTCATGAAGATACTGCTAATTGAGTAGACCTATCTTTAAAATATGGCATTACACTTACAGGCATTGGTTTGTATTTGTCTTCTGCAATTTGCTTGTGCAATGAACATCCATGAACACTGCATTTGTGTCCATGAAATCTGTTCCATTAATTCTGCATCTTTCCTAAAACAATAACAATATTCAGTTAAAAATTATTCCTTGCAGGATTGCACCTATTTTTGTAAATTTATTTACCTTATACATTTAAGAAGAATAGCTGAGACATGTTTACATTTTCCACTATATCCTGCTTTACGTGAACATGACATTTAGCTAATGCTCATACCATTAGTTAAAGATAGTGTTCCTTTAATTTAGTGGGGATTGAACTTGACTGAGCTGGTCTGAAGGCATAAACGATATATTTTGATGGTATGCTCAAAACTTTCCTCCAATTTTCCAGTCAAAAGAAGATAACCAGAGTTTAAAACTTGTTCTCCTTCTACAACATATTTTGAATTTTCAGTACTACCCAAATCTTCATATATTTCAAGATACTTAACGTCATGACTAAAAAATAGAACGTTAATAATAGTTACAATTTTTGGCGTACACTTACTTAAGATATTTTTTCTTATGTTTTCTTCACTAACATAAAACTTATAAATAACAAAATTGTCTTTTAATCGATAAAAATAAACAATAGTCACACAAAAGCTAATTCTATTTAAAAAGCATGGATAAACGAACAAAACTACTCAAAAACACTGTATATTGCGATTGCGTTTGTCCATAGGCATTTCGTAAGGAGGATACGCATGGAACTTCTTCATGACGATCTTGTATCCCTGACAACAGATGTCCTGGTCCACTTTTCACATAGCTCTTGCCAGTGCTTTCTTTTTTTCTGTACGGATTTTTCTGTACAATTCCTTTTTCCTTGCGCGGTACTCTTCCTCGATCTTCTCGATGACCTCAGGGTTGATCACTGCTCTGCCTCTTGCTCTCTGTTGCGTTTTGCACATATGATGACCTCAATATAACAATTGGGATCATTCTGAAGGGGAGAGAAGATATTCTGTTCAATCTAGAACTCGCTGGTTTCCCCCTTTCTAATTTGTTGAATGTCAAAATAAAGTTATACAAAAGCTAAACTATAACATATAAAATAATCTCATTTAAACATATTGGGTGGAAGACCCGTAAAATGATCTTGATCCGCGATGTGGAATTTCGTTGGGAGCCTCTATAAATCTGTGATTGGCCGCATCATACCTGAACCATGATACAGTTCCTATATTTGACAATTCAGCTGAAGTGATATCTTCTTTCATTGTATCTATAATTCTTTTGATAGCCATCTGCAATTGGACAGTAGGGTGGAGCGTCGGTATATATGTAGAAATTTTTTTTTAGGAAAATGAGGACGCCTGACTACGGGAAAGTTGTAATATAGAACATAGAATTTTTTTTTGTTTTTTGTTTTTTTTTTGCCGGTATCCCCTCCACCGCCACCAGGCGTCGGTATATATGTAAATTTTTTTTAGGAAAATCAGGACGTCTGACTGCCGGAAAGTTGTAATTTCGAATATGGTATTTTTTTAGGTTTTTTATTTTGTTTTGACAGTATCCGCTCCATCGCCACGAAATTTTTTTAATAATTTTTTTTTTTGAAAATCATTCCTGAACCCTAGTAATTGGGAAACATACTTTATTTTGAAGTGATGTTAACTTCTTTTTAAGACATTTCCTTTGTATCCAAAAGTTTCCCTTTTATAGTGATTTTTGATACCCTCCACTACTATTCACAATCTATCAAGCGTTTTAGCTAAGTATTTATTATTTTTTTATTTTTTACTACAAGAAATTTAAACTAACGTATGTGTACAATATTTACAGGTTTGAAATAAAATATTTCTTGCTTTCAAATGACGGCATGATAGACCTTGAAGCTAGTTGGTTTCTAATTAGTCCATCTCGTCTTTCATATCCACAAACTGTAACAGATGCTTCAGTTACCATTTTGACAGCTCTTTCCACGGCCTGTGTGTGACAAGGATACTTTTTTATATAAGAAATTTCAGATTTTTCTGGGTCCTCTACTATTTCTTTCAACTGGGCATCTGTCAATCGAGCAGTTATGGGTGGCTCAGTCCATAGGATGGTTTGGCAATCTACTAGTTCATAGTAGTTTTTAGCCTTAAAGTTGAAGTCTGGAACTGCGAAACTACGAATATTTAATTTACCATCGCGTACGGTCCTATACTTTAAAATTCTGCAATAAGCTAGATGTCTTACATGTTTGCGCTCATCCCACAACATAGAAAGTAATATATTTTCAGGGTGTCCAAAAAATCCGTTTCTATTAATTACTTTGAAAACAACATTTTTTAAATCTTCGGGCAAATAATGGCATAGTTCAATATACTTGAATATATGTTGTGCGCCATAAATGCATGAAGATTTTGTTTTTATCAAAAACCACATTGGAGCGTAAACTTTAATTATAAATGTTGCCAATGAAACTAAATTCTGAGTCGGGTTTTCGGTACTAACAAACAAGCGAAGGATTCGGTTAGCACTAGTTAACCAACGGGAATGAACTAGTTTTCCAGGGTCACGTTTGGAAAGAGCTTCGGAGCAACTGCCGTTTATTATTGATGAACATATTTGATGTAAATAGTTTTGATCCGTACTCAATTTAAAATCAGATGTTATATCAGGTAGTTCTGATTCTATCCTAGAAAACTCCACAATAGGAAGCTTTTCGCAATTATGTAAAAGCGTTCCAATGTGTCCACGAAATGCTCGAGGGCCAGTTGTCTCACCATCAAGATGCTGTAGCAAATGTCGTAAAGGAAGTTCGTTCGCATGCAATTGGCAAATAAACCACTGCAAGGACCGCAAATTGTTTTTTCCAACAACGAAATAATTCCGCCCTTACTTCCTACATTGGTATTTGTTCCGTCACATCAAATTACCTCTAAACTGTCTAATGAAATCGAAGAGATTTGAAAAAAAATATTAAATGCGTCTAAGATATTTGCTGCCGTTCCAGAGATAGGAGATACATGGCCCAAATATTTTGAATCAGGTTCTTGTATTAAACTAATGTGTTCTTCTACTATTGTTCTTTTCCTATTATCGTCAAAAGTCAATATTTTATCTTTACGACCATCGAAGTACAAACCAAGCAAAACTATTGATTTTGAGAATCTTTGAAGATCTGTCCTATTTTTTTTGTCTTGCGCGTCTCACTTTGTGACGGTCAATAATATTTTGAGTGTCTTCGTTGTTGACAATTCCGTAATCTTGTAACACTGCCGAAGCTATTGCAGCACCTGCTCTGTCTGACACCGCGTATCTATCAAGCGTTTTAGCTAACTCAGAGAGATTCCTTGTGTTACGTTTGGTCGGTTGTAATATAGTTTGTTCATCAGAAATAACGGCAGATTGCTCCTTTTTCTTTTCATGTTGGGTTACCCCATTTCCGTCGATATTGTTAAATCCCGGTTCAATTTCTACTTCCAAACCATCTACTTGTCTGTTATAAGAGGATGTGCTAGCTTTTGCGTCATCGATTATGTTGTTTTCTTTGTCACATTTACTTCTCATTTCCCGTTTTTGTTGTTGCCGAACAGCTTCAAAATCTACAGAGCCAATTATCATTTGCCAACATGACCTCTGGTCTTGGAGAAATGGGCGTTCCTTTATTGGAACCTAAAACAATATTGAAGTTCATACATTCCTGTAACGACTGGTTTAAATACCAATTATGTATATTAAATAATAAACTTATTTCCTTACCTTGTTCTGCTTTAAACACAAACATGAATTAAAATTGTCGCATTTACATGCAGCAATGTCAAACAATCGCAAACTGTCTTTGTTAAACACATCCAATTTTGATTTGTAAGAAACGGCGTCTTTTCTTTTTAAATAGGGCTTCAGAAGGTCTTTTCTCTTTTTCTGGTATTCTTTAGTTAATGCTACAATTCTTTGATGGCTTACAAGTGGAATTGAAGCAGATTTCCAAATATTTTCAACCTTCTGAGCAACAATTTCTGAAGCCTCTGACACAAGAAGATTTCGATTAGTACCATTATTTTCCAAATTATATCGAACCCATAAAAAGTATTTTATTACATCACAAAACGTGGGTAAAATAGAACATTGTAACTCTCTTGGTACACCAAAAAGGGGGCACTCTATTGCACTTCTTGTATTTTTAGACATTTTAAGTTAAAGTTAAGTTAGTAAAAAGTAGTAAGTAAAAAAATGATTAACGTGTAACACTCTTCGCTGTATCTAGGCGATGACTAACGGTGTTCGGTGTAGCGTCTAGTAGTTCGTCTTTGTCGTGCAAGTCACAACAAGTTTCAGTGATACAGGCCCGGCCTCTTATTAAACGGCTACTACCATACTGGCCCGTAATATCACTTATATTATTTCAAGAAAAAAAAAATTTATTTAGAAAAAAAAAAGAACCGCTGAAAATATTTATTATTATAAATAAAGCAATAACTTTTAATAAAAAAAAACCTATATAACCTGTTCTTCCACCGCCACATCAGTCTCAAAGTGAAACTATAATGAAAGTGGTGGGGGCGGTGGAAGGACTCAACATATATTTTTGTAATTTTCTGAAAATATTTGATTTATACATGCACAACTTTCTGTAGGCCAGGCATGACTAATTTAAGAAAAAAAATTTTTCGCTCCACCCTATTGGACAGGTTCACTTGAGTAATTTTGAACAGATTTCCCCGTTAAATAATATTTTTTGACCAACTCAGAAAATGTTCTCTTTGTTTTGTCCGCAAAAGTTGGCCTTGTGGTGCCGCACGGATCTACGTTGCCTAAACAATTTGTCTGCAAACTCTGAGCAAGCTTTGATGCCAAGCTAAAAGCAACAGGACTGAATATTTTGTATTCTGCTCTTGCTCTGTTTTTGAAGAAAGGGTTGAGGTCTTTTCTTAAAGCCCACTCGCCTTGTTTGTAATATGGTATATCAATCCTATATCATCAAGATTTGTTCGGAACGTACCTTGAAAACAAACCTGCATTCCCTGTTGTGATGTTCCATGCGTTTTTATTGAATACTTAATTCCATGTTCTAGTATCGATATGTTATAAAGTGTGAGTGCTCCTATTCCCATTGTATTCCATGGAAACTTTTCATTGTTAACGAGAGGGTATGATTCACGTAAGTTCCAATTGTACAGTAAATGGAATAGGGGCAGATACATTCTCTGTGTTGTTCGAGCTGTCGTCAATATTAATATATCACCCAATTCCTATATTAATCCTGACACCGACCCATGAGTCCTTGCATCCCTTAAACAACTCACAGTTTCAGCAGCCATTGGAAGCATTTCTATGGATCTTTTCAACGCTTCAGTCAGCTTGTTATAAAACCTGTCTTCTTTTACCAACAACAATGCTTGTGTTAAAGGACCCAATGCTTTCACTATTCCTGTCCTGCGCTCAGGAGCGAGTGAAATTCCCTGTAATAGCGGTATATGATTATTGTGTAGTCCAAATTCTTTCACATTATATGGGGTTAATATATCACGCGGTCTGGAAGTGAAAGGTTGCGATGTACTTGGGCCCGCTGATCGTTTTCTCGAGGGCGCGGGCGTCCCTGGTTTTGCTGCCATTTTGAACTACGTCACTTCAACCCTCACTTCGTCGAAGAAGCACTTGAACCCTGTGCATATATTGATGATGGGTGTTGAAATTTGAAAATCCAATATTACGTTTTGTGCTTTCAAATGTACTTCAACCTGGGCTACTAACTCACTGATTTGGACGTTTTTTCCATTAACCGTTGCCTCTTGGCTCAGATATGTGTTTACTATAGTTGCCGGGTTATTTTTCTTCCTCAAAGCTGTGAATAGAGTGAATAGCTTTTTGCGGTTATCATGATTATATAGGCGGGTATTTCTTTTATGTGAAAAGATACCTAGTAGTCTGCCGAAAGACGGTACCTAGTCTACCGAAAGACTATTTCTGCTTTATATTCTTTCTTCAAGGTGCTCTTTTTACAGAGATCTTGTTAGGGTTTTATACCCATTTCTTGCTGATTGCTTCATAGTGCTTGTAGTGGAGTATTTCTTTTGTCTAAGCCGTTACTCATTACGTTTACTTGTTCAGGGTTTTCTTATGCTAGAGACCTTTTTTATGGTTAGTAAAACCAGTTACATTGGGGTAATTGTTTTATCATAAAACATACCCAGTCTGTAGAAACATTTTTTCTTTGGGTTCGTTAGTGTTTGTGGGGGTGGAAAATTATTTTCGGTTATTGCAACCATTTTTTTGTTTAATTTTTCGTGATTGTGTGGATATTAGTAACAGATTGTAATCGTTTTATGTTGGGATATTTCATTTACTTGATAATATACCGAGTCTGTGAAGACAGTTCTTTTTTTTTATTTTGTTTGTGGTGGTCTTATTGTAGAGACCTGCTTTCGACTATTACAAGTATCTCTTTGGTTTGTTGCTGTGAAAAATCCAAGGATTTACAATTACTCTTAATCATCCACAATCGTTTTCTTTTTTTTTGTCTTGTCAGTTTTGAAGATTAGCTGCTCTATTTTTGTTTAAACAATGGACATCTTCAAATTCAAGAGACAGTCTGCAAATAATGCAATTATTCGTCATTGTAATTGGGTTGCAAAAAATGTTTCATTGGTCGATATTGATTATATTTTGAAAGTTCGTCGTGAGTATTTACTGGTTGAGTATGATAAATATGAATGTGCACAGGATGCAATCGAGAACTTATTGGTAGATTCCGCTGAAGATGGCGAGGATCGAAACATTGTAGATTATTTGTTTTGCAAGGCAATGGGACTTATAATATGGGAGCCCGTCCTCCCATCCGATACGTATTATAAAGTAGGTAGTGCATTTCATTGTTCTTCTAGGTTACATGTGGGAGAAAGACCTTCCAAATTTATTTTAGATTTATGCTATTTACTCAATGTAGTTAAGTCTTCCCAAAATCATATGTCCAAAGACTCGTCTTTTTCACAATCTCAACCTTCTTTCGAGACATCCACGTCTCAAATACCTCGTGTGATGGCGCCTAGTTCAGGTCAGATATCCTCGACCTTAGCTCATGTAGATACTGTCCCTAAAGAGTTACCTAATGGCCTTAGCAGTATTGCATATTCCCTTCCACCTGTTGCAGTGGTAAATGATAGTGAGTCCTACAAGACTCGTGACGCTCATACAAGCGCGAGTTCTTCTACGGGGCTATTCTTTAATGATGTACATCTCTCTGGACCTCAGGTCTATTCTAACATTCAATCCTTGTCTAAGTATTTTTCTTTGTACGATTTCCATCGTGGGCTGTCTGACGATGACGCTGCCGATACAGCTTCGCGGGGACTCCGATACATTTGCTCGATCGATACATTGGCATTGTGAGCCAAAACTTTTCTCGTCTCGTGACGGGGACAAATTTGGAGATTCTAATAACTTAGATATTGAGACCATAATTGGATCAAAAGTTCCTAGAGTGGCATTACACCCATCTCTAGATTTATCATTCGGGGTACAGATGCTTAACATGTACTCCTATCTTTCTCGTTTGCACCGAGTAAAAGCATTTGTATGTTGTTTAATCAGAAACGTTTGGAAAAAGCAAGCTGAATTGCTTATTCTTCGAGACTAAAAAGTCTATCGTTTCCTCGTATACTGGAATCGCTGCCATCCGGTATTGCCAATCCGGATAATCAGTTGGATATCCCGAATTTATTTCCAGACGAAATTATTCACCGTACGAAAGTTAGCGGTATGTTGAGGAATGCTACCATTCCTTATGCTAAAAAGCATCCTTTTCTTCTTTCTTCGAACAATCTAGTTGTTTTAAAGATGTCGAAACACACGTATGGTTGGGGCATGTAAGGTCCCAAGGTACATCCAATTGTAGACATCATTTCGGACTTAGTTGTTGCACATTTTATAATATTGAGAGTCCCATTCATCATAGTGTTACCAGTTCCAGATTTTTGTTTATTGCTATAGATTATGGAATATATGTTTTGCTTAAAGCTTACGTAGCTTTATTTGATCATGTATTTGCGCCACGTTATAATAAAATAACGGTTTTAACGTTTGCATAGTTACGAGATTTTCTTTTAACATTGTACGAATTCTTTAAAGTGCAAAGAATTCTTAGGAATCGCACGATTTTTGTTTATTGTTTGTTTCAAAATTGCCTTTTTATGTGAAAAAGCCTTGTTTATTGACTAGTATAATGTTAGTATTTTATCTATTCTATTTATTTCTTTATTTATCGTAATTCTGATTTATTCTACTTGTTTAAGTCTACTCCTAGCTTAGAATTAGTTGCCGCCTTTTACAAAAGGGAACTGAGTCTCAACGTGAGACATAATTGCTGCTGTTCAAATTATCATAGTTATCTTTTATGGATACAGCTTATGGAAGAAAAGAGTCTCTTCATTTTACAATTTCGCCTTTTCGTCATAATCATGTCTGTCCAGGTAGATTGCTAATATCTAGGGATAATTCATACAATATTTCGTTTGCCTTTGCTGCTTATTCGTCTTGAATATTGTATGGCCAGTCAAGCTACAATTATTCTGTTTATTTATCCTTAACTTGGATGTTGTTGCAGAGAACAGTTTCTTAGGTTTGTTAACCAGGATATTCGTCTTCTCCCAATTCCCTTTTCGAATACTATTAGAAGGTTATTTGTAGCATTATATTGAGTGCCGTCTCATAATGGCCTCCACGTTCACCCGATTTCAATCCTAAAGATTATTTTTATTATGGATACTTGAAAAATTCAGTTTACAAAACTTAACCAGCAAGTCTTGCAGAGCTAAGGCAACGAATTATCAATGAATCTTGAATAATTTCTAGATAATCATGGAGAAATGTGGTAGACGCCTTCTACCATCGATTAGGGTGCTGTCAACTCAAAAATTGAGCACATTTTGAACACTTAATAACGTAACTACTATGTTAAAAAATGTTCTAAACTATCAATTGTTACGTTTTAATGTATTTGAAAATAGTTAGTATTAAAAAAATTATTGAAACAATTTACGCGTTGCCAGACTTCGGTTTTATGTATTTATGACCTTCCAAATTACATAAAATCATAAGTGTTACATATGGTTGAACTCGTATTGAATAGGAGATTCCAATAATGACTGAATATACAGGGTGATGTATTTGAAAAACAAAAGTTACTAATAATATAAGAGAAACAGCAAATCTTTCAACATTGTAAATACCAAATATGGAATCTCCGTATCCCAAAATAGGTGTATCTCAAATTTTGTACAATTATAATTAGCATTTTACGAGATAATTAGCCGTTTCCAGACTTTTGGAAACACTTCAACTACCAAAGTTTGTGATGCACATAAGCGTCTTTCTTGGTCACAGGATCGATGCGGAATCATGTACTCTTCACATACAGATGTGCATCATTTGAGAGATACCACTCGACTCTTGTTGTGTTTGAAATGCAAACCCCTATTTTAGGTACACACACACACACACACACACACACACACACACACACACACATGTGGTGATATTTCGCAGATGGCCCGCCTTGCAATCTTTAGCCCTTAAAACGGCTATGTCACTTACACGCCAATCTGGTTTAATATATACGAGAAGAATAGAAACTATTAAAAAGTCTGGTAATACATTTACAAATGTTTATATACAGTTGCGAAACTGTAACACTCTTGTTAACCTTTTTATTGCCATACATTCATTTCTTAGTGCCTCGATGTCCGCATTCCACCAGTATGGCATCCTGTTGACATATTGGCGACCTATCTTGCTTCCTTACATCGCTTCTTTAATGACTCTCTTCAGGCTTTCCACCGTCGGTGATTGACCCTGCATTATGCTTACTCTCCATTTAATCAGCTCCTCGTATACTTTCCAGTCATTCCCATCGTCGCATCTACACCCCGACGTCACGGACGCACGGGACCACGTTAGTGGTCCCCGTTCAGTTTATAAGAGATCTCGATGTACAGATGTTCAGTTCCGGTGTAGTCCGGAAAAACCTTCCAGCCTCTTGCTTTCGCCGCTATTCCTTGTGTCGACATGGTCAGGTCGATGTACGTACCTGTACCCCTCCTAACAAACGTAGGCTACAGACCTGTGTTTAGAACCACTAGGTCTAGAGTACCCACCCAGTTAGTTGGTATCCTGCCGCGAGTATCGGTGATGGGTGATCCCCACTCCGCTGTTTTTGCCTTAAAATCTCCCAGCACTACGTACACTCCTCCTGTGTTTCCCACTTTCTGCATGATATCGTCCGTCTTCATCTCGTACTCGCCCACCGTCACGTTTGGCGAAATATAATATATATAATATATAAATATAATATAAAATATAATATAAAATATAATAGACCAGCCGCACCTCCTCCGTCTGAACAATCACATATCCTTCTTTTGGCTTAATTTCATACGCTTGCAGCTTACTATTGTAGATTCGTACATCAGCCCTCCCGGTTGTATCTACAAACCATCCTCTTCTCTTCACCGCTGTGGAGTTTGGTTCCGCCATCACTAGCACATCGATGTTCATTTCTACTGCGGCAGCCCCGGCAATATCATGTACTAATCTTGCTGGTCCCACGTTAATTTTAACACCCTCAGCTCTCGAGTCCCAATTCCTTTGTTTGGCATTTCTAAACCTTGGACTTCTTTCACGCTCTTTTTTACACTATCGTTCTCGTCTTGGTACTAGTTCCCAGTGATTCCTATTTTAAACCAGACGGTTGAACTTTGGGCATATTCTTGAATTTGCCACATGTCCAGTCACGTCTCAGTTGATGCATCTGATTGTTTCTTCCTTGCATTCCAGCGCTATGTGCCCCTTTTTGCCACATCGGAAACAACATCCTCTTCTGTTCTGCCCCTTGCAGTGCCATTGTTTGTGTCCAAAGGCGAGACATCTCAGGCATCTCGGTATTTCTACCCTTGATTCTATTACTCGGCAGGATGTGTAGTCTACTTTTATTCGTTTCATTTTAAAGATCTTTTCAGCACCGTCTTCATCCACATCGATCACGGCACTCATCATTCCTCTTACCGCGACTTATGTCTCGGTCCAAATGTTTATGAGGTCACAGGCCCGCTCTTTGCCAGCTGCTTCCTCTGTGGTCTTTCGCATATCCTTCATTGTAGTGGGTGAGATTTCCTGTACCAAGATTCTTCTCTTCACGATGCCTCCTCTTGGCACTGCTCTCGACACACATGTATTATCAGAAAAGAGTTTCTTCACTTCCTCTGCCCGTTCCCGTCCTTCGCCCAACTCCAGTGATATTCCTTGGTCTCTAGTCTGTCTGATCCTCTTTCGTGTCAATGTCCTTTCTTCCTGTCAGTTTGTTTTTTACTTCTGTCATATCCACAAAGCATTTTTCTTTGATTTTGCTGATGATTACGACTCCATTTTGTTCTTTGGGCTTGGTGTTAATGTTGGCCCACCTTCTTGTTGTTCTTCTACCTAGGAGCGTGGTCGCTACATCTCTTCCTCTTTCAGCCCACTCCATAATTCTTCTCGATGTCTCACCTCCCAGTGCTGCCGGTTTGTAGATTCCCACGTTTTCTCTTCCTAGCTCCTCCATCTTCTATACCAGTTTCCTGCACGTTTTCAGGAACTTCACCGGCATAGGTTCTTCCTTTTTGTTTGGGAGAAGTTTGAATCCATACTTCTCCTTGTGGATCCACGTTCCATCTTTATGAGCAGACCTCGTGACTCTCATAGTTCCCAGGCCGCCCTCCTCGTCCACCTCCGCAGGAGCACCTGGTAGCTGCGGAAACATAGCTTTGGCCTTTTCCATGCATTTGTTGTTCTCGTCGTTCTTGGTGACAAAGATTGCTACATCTTCTATTATTTCCGAGATGTCTCCTTTCACTATGGTCGTAGTAAAGATCTCCGGCGAGTCTTCATTTATAAACTCTATTTTTTCCTTCCCTTCCTTGCATGTTGCCATTTTGTTCGCGACAGCGTCTACCCCTTGTTTAATGGCTTCTGGGTTCTCTAGGTGCACGTGAACCAAAATTGTCGCCAACTTCTTAACTTTCGAGGGTTCCATGTTGATTGAGAAATATTCCAATTCAGTAATACCTGCCATACTGATAAATCATAAACAAAAAATATGGTGTTATGCCACTTTTGGCAAAGAATAGAAACATTAATTTTTTTTAAAAACAAATAAAAAGTACACACAAAATAAAAATTGTGTTTCTCAAGTCATCCTGTCTGTTGTGTAAAAGTCGGTGTAAATGGCAAGTAAAGCCTTAACATCAAATTTAACTTTTACAAAAATCTGTTACTATTGTACAGGATGAAATAAATTTTTGAGACCGCTTAGTTCAAAACCTTGACCCAAATACTGACAAAATATAAAAACAAAAAAATAAAATATTCGCAAAAAAGTTTACATTGTATTAGATTACATTTAAGTTAACAATATTTTTATTAATGTATTGATACCTAACTAACCTATTTATTTATAAAACATCAGCTTCAACCAAATCTGTCAAAAATTTGAAACGTTCTCGGCGAAGAAGGTGTGGAGCTGGATGTCGAACGACTTCATTTCTGTTCACCATAGATTCGTCTATTACATCAGGATATGAAAAAATGTAGCTTTTTTGCCCACATTTCTTGTAAAAATTTGACTTGAAGGTGCTCTTCATTTATGATTTGGCAGATTTCCCCCAACATATTTTACAAGCCGTTTCTCTGTATTAAAGTTCACTAGAATAAACTCTCCACATTGAAATGAATGTTGTTTCACATGTTCTTTATTTTGCTTGTTTTATTTATGTTGCTCTTGATTTCGCATTTGTTAATTTATCCTCGGGTTCAGTATCGCTGAACTCTTCTTCGTCGGTCTCGTCTTCAAGTGCTATATTATCTATTTCACTTCTAGAAGTTCGTATTTATTAAACTTGCGTGATATTTTTTAACACTTCTCTTTTGGTTAGGTAGTCATACTTCCACCGTTCTCTCGTCTGGTTTTTGTGCTTCTAAATTTTCTAATGCTCTCCCCTGTACCCACAGTTAGTTTCTTCCGTCTGCCGGACATAGTTGGACACATATCTTGTTGTTTCAAATATATCCTTCAACACGTTGGCAATTTCCCCAACGGGCCTATCTTGAGAAAGTATTCGTTTTAAAACAGCTTTTCGGTCGAGAGGAATAAGTCCTGTCGCTTTGAACCCGGCTTTTATGCTGTCAGCATTCTTTGTCCCTAGTTCTACTAATGTTGCTTTCAGTGGACCTGAGAATCGATCTCTCCTTATAGGGCCAGGTTGTGTTTGATTGAGACTTCTTTTGAGACTGATTTGAGTTT